>JBBPPX010000303.1:0-31456 GCA_038092235.1 Leccinum boreale | reverse complement strand
TTTCTCTTCTTCGGTGTCATCCCCGCCGTTAGGCTGAATTCAAGTTGAATGGTCCTCGTTGTGCATCGCCTCCTTCGGAGACTTTGAGGTTTCTGACGCAAATGGCGTCGCGTTGCGCGGCCTGCTCATTTTTTCGCGAAGAGTGGGAGAGAAGACATTGATACGGAAACCCTGCTCAGTCCATGGACCGAAGACGTCTCCAGTGGCGAATGTGCTGATTCATGATGTCGCTAAAGTCAGCTATAGACCACTCTCTACGAAAACGTATTAACATATCCTGTATGGCAAGAGAGCTTGATTAAAAGGATCGCACGAACCCTTCGCACGATGAAGGTGCTGACGTCGAAATGAAGAGGCAGCCACGAGGTATGAGAGAGGGGCGACATCGTCCACGACAGTAACTTGAAGGCTTGACCACCTCAGATTCGGGAAGAGTGGCTCGGTCTGTGATGCGCGACGAAGATGCACGAGCCTGAGAGTATCTGGATCGGGATCGGTTCGACTATTTGCAAAAGCCAATTACCCAATTATGCCCCCGGTGTCTCATGTCATGGAGACTTCAAGTTTCCCCTGTGGAGGGCAGTATCACATAATTCAGAATTGGAGATAAGTACACAAAGTCGTCAGGGCGATGTTGGCCCGGACCCCGGGTCAATCTGGTCTATTGTCACTGCCAGTGTTGACCTACTTTTGGGTAGCCTCAATCATGTATTCATGTTGTTGCCCTTTTTTTCAAGCCTGGAAGTCGGATCCTACTGGTATCAGTCTGGTATTACCGACTACTGATTTTCGTCCCTTGCCGTCCATCCTCAGCTGGGCTGCGATGTCAAGGCGAAGAACGACGACAATTGTTTCAGGTCATTTAGGTTGTTGCTGCTCTATGACACGTTCCACACCTCGTTTGCCAACGGATGCGAAAGCGTATGTTCTCATATCGAAGTCAGTCTTGTCACTGAGCGCGACCATAGTGTGACCGGTTGACCCATGGCAGGTGTGTAGGTCCGCCAGTAACTCAACGAAACCAAGCAGATATGTGATCTGCAGGTCCAGTATCTCAGACCACTAGTAGTCGCCCAGAAACTTAGGGCACATCCTTTGATAATCTATTTGAGATTGGCAAACACTCCTGGAACTCCCCGCGAGTGCCTTTTCCTGATTCCATGAGACTTGCCAGCGTAACCGAGCCACCACCCTGCGAGCTAAACTGCATCGTGGATACTTCAGTACCTGATCCCTGAGGTTCCATAATGTATGTAGCAGTCCCCTTAGCCCATCCCTTACCCTGTGCGACACGGAAGACAATCAAGAGACTAGTAATGGTCTGTGATATGTGGTCAGAAAATAGCATAAGCATTTCAAACGAATCCCCACCTGTATCTGGTTCAAAGACTGTAAAAAAACCTGTGATAATGGATTTCCTATCCCAAAAAGAACGAGGAAAGCAATGCAAGTCGCGGAGAAGAGTGCTGCAGATTCAATGATCATTGCAGCGACCGATGTATATTGTGTTCCATGGTGTGGTCCCATCACAGAAACGATGTTACTCCTGAAGTACATCAAACGGAGAACGATGGCAATGGTGAGGATGATGTTTAACCCGAGCGTTATAACGCCATAAGGTAGCGTGAAATTGATGCTGTTCGACTTGTAAGGATTCGTGATCGAATCTTGTATCAGGCATAATATCCCCATAGCTGCGTTGTCGTAGCGTGTCAGGCTATCCCACAAGCTCAAGATAGGATGAAGGTTGCTGACCTAGTGATCCTGCAAACATAAGACAAGGGAACAGCATGACGACCCACATAGGGACTCTGCATCTCCGATAAATGACTTGAAAACGCCACATCTGATCATTCAACGCGTGTTGAATCGTCAACTGGAGTTTCTAGTCAGATGGACTCACTCACCATTAGAGCGTTGTCCAGCCAGTTGGACAGAACGAACACTACATTTGCCACCTGGTCTATCGGAATGGAGAACATATCATTCTCGAAAGCACTTGGACCTCCCGGATAGTTACGATTGTCGATGAACGCCATCTGGGTGAAGCCCGCGAGGGTGATCATGAATGTAGTACTGAGTAGGAACGAGACGGCGATGTAGATGAGCAGAGGTAAAATCCGGCGAAGTTTAACGCCCGCACGATCCCGGTCGCGAGTGAGCAGATAAAAGGACATGTAGTACAAGGAGATGTTGATGCCGTAGGTTATGGCGCTGACCACAGCACCTTGAAGCCAACATCTCTCGGAGAAGAGGGTCTGAGGATCTTCGTCAGGGACCCAACTCGAGTTGGAGGACATATCAGTTGAGCGAGTGGGCAGGACCGCCGTCGAGTAGAGCGCGCTTTTGACAGTGGCAGCCTCAGCCTGCCTGATAATAACCGTATCTCCTGGGCGTCCAATGCCGCGCCTCGAGGGGAGGAACTCCCATAAGGGGTCTCAAATGTTCCGCGAATCGGCGGCGATCAGCGAATGTGCGGTGATTCTGAGGCATTGCAAGGGATCTCAAAAGTCCCGCGAATGGGCGCCGATCAGCGAGATAATGCGGTTGAGGCAGTTACACAGCAATAAAGCCGGGAAAAGCTAAGAACTTCGTGACCAGAATATTTGATATTAAAATTCCCAAGTGCTCAATCTTTGGACATCGTTCCAAACGTTGGGAAGAGGATGGGCGGGAGCGCGAAACGTTCTCCGGCCCGGCCCGAGAGCTGGAGTCGCCGGGTATGGTGGGATGGAACTTCACCGGTCCTCCGAGCCGAGTCGCAGACGCATGTATACGGCAATTGAGATTGCGCGGTCCGCCAGAGGAACGAGGGAAACGAGGCAGGGTGAGTCGTGGGCGGGCTCGGACGAGCGCTGCAAACGAACGAGCGACGTCATGGGAGGTGGCAAGAGAGCGGCGGTGTCAATGCCTCTCGCTTGTGTCATTTGTCCGAGTTCTTACTCAATGTATACGAAAGCGCATGTTCTTCTCCGCACTATATCAATATTGTCAGCGCGACCAGTGTTGTGACCGTGACTTACTGGCAGGTTCGCCAGTAACAAATTCCTCGGGTTTACCACTGGTTGGTACCCGTAGCATCCCATCATTCTTATCAACGAAACCAAGCAGATGTGCAGGTCCAGTATCTCGAACTACTGGTAGTAGCCTAATTTACAGTCAGTAGTCACTCAGAAAACGACACGTTCTTTGATAATTTGTTTGAGATAGGCAAACATTCCTGGAACTCGCGAGTGCCCTTTCCCGATTCCCCAAAACTTGCCAGCGTAACCGAGCCCACAACCTGCGAGCCAAACTGCGTCCTGCCTAGTTCGATAGGCTCTGACCGGGACGCCCGAGGTTCCATAATGTATGTAGCAGTCCCTTTAGCCCATCCCTTACCCTGTGCGACACGGAAGACAATTAACAGAGTAGTAACGGTCTGTGATCTGCGGTGAGATGGTAGCTTAGACCTCTCGAAATGAACCTTACCTGGATCTGGTTCAAGGACTGTATGAATACCGATGACACTGGATTTCCTATCCCAAAAAGAACAAGAAAAGCGATGCAAGTCGCAGAGAATATTGCTGCAGATTCAATGATCATTGCAGCGACCGATGTATATTGTGTTCCATGGTGTGGTCCCATCACAGAAACGATGTTATTCCTGAAGTGCATCAAACGGAGAACGATGGCAATGGTAAGGATGATGTTCAACCCAAGGGTCACGACACCATAAAGTAGCAGGAAGTTGACGTTATGCGTCGTGGAAGGATGCATGCCAGTGATCGAACGTTGAGTGATAGTTATTATCCCAGTGACTGTGTTTTCAAAGTGTGTCAGGCCATTTCACAAGATCAAGACAGAACCATTGCAAAGAAGCTGACCTGCGGACCCTGCCAACATAAGGCAAGGGAAAGGCATGATGACCCACATAGAGAGTCGGCACCTCTGATAAATGACTTTGAAACGCCACACCTAATCATTCACCATATGATGAGTCATGGAGTAGAACATCAGTTATAATCGGATGCCTACTGACCACCAGAGCATCGTTTAACCAGGTAGACATGAAAAATGCTACGTTTGCCACGGCGTCTATCGTGATGGGGTACATATCATTCTCGAAAGCACTTGGACCTCCCGGATAGTTACGATTGTCGATAAACGCCATTTGGGTAAATCCTGCGAGGGCGATCATGAATAGAGTGTTAAGGAAGGATGAGACGGCGATGTAGATAAGCAGAGGTAATTTTCGGCGCATGTTGAAGTCCGCACGGTTCCAGTCCCGAATGAGCAGATAGAAGGTCATATAGTATAAGGGGATGCTGACGCCGTAGGCAATGGTGCTGATTACAACACCTTGAAGCCAGCATCTCTCGGCGAAGAGAGTTTGAGGATCTTCGTCCGGGATCCAACTCGAGTTGGAGGACATAGTTGAGCGAGTGAGTAGGACCACCGTCGAGTAGAGTGCGCTTTGACAGCGATAACCCGTCTGATTATAAACTATAACCAACTCCTGGACGTCCAATGCTGCGTCGTGACTCAGTTGTCAAGTTGTCATGCCATAAGTACACGTAGCAGGTGCTTACATAGTTCGAATCTGCGAAACCACTTGCCGCACGGTTTGACCCGTTGACACTACTACGTATACTCAGTAAGCAGGGTTGTCATCCAATCACGTCTGTTAGATTCAAGCGAACATGTCACAGACCTGGAATGGCATTTGTAGGAGAGAGACGTCAAGCAGTAACGTATGAATGATACCCGACGCCGATGAGTTCCACAGTTCCTTGTGGATGCGTTTCATCGTTTCATTTCGATGATCTCGGCAGGTTCTTTCGTCATCCTACTAGACAGTAGGATGATACTTTTCAATCACCACAACAAGTTGTAAAACTGTTCTCGCCTAACGAGAGATCTGTTCGATGCATCAATGTGCGCTGTTCGTTATGGTTTTTGCTCACCATCACTCGTTCGAGTTCCTGTTCAGACCATTGTCGCCTGTTAATCTTGGTGCAATGAGACGTGGGTCCTCGGCCTGGCGGTTTGACAGCGCTTGGGCGACGCGTGAATTCATGACAGCCAGTCAACGAGGATGACGGCGGCGCACCGGACCTGAAAGTTCCTGCTCGAAGAAGCACAACCAAAGCAAGTTCCATGACATTAGCGCAATTCAAAATACCTGTGTTCATCAGATCAGCGAAAAATCTGGATCGAAGCGAAACGTCGCGCTGGGAGCCCTTCGGAGCTGTGGTGGTAGCATGATGTTAATGTCGGAGGATGTGGCAAGTTTGGACCTGATGATGTGGCTCCGACGTCACAGAGTCGGACTTGGAACGGAACACGGAACACAATGATTCACTGATACCTCTAAAATATTGTACTATACACATCACCATGTATTCCTAGCCACTACCACGATTCTCAACGACGTCATCCCAAACACTTTCCACCCAACCCAAGCAACTGTCCACCTCTCCGAACACCTCTGTAATAGCTCCATTCAAAACAGGATCCTCGAACCCCTTCACATCGACCACCACCCGAAGGGGACTACGTGACTGGAACCGAGATTCATCCACATCTTCTGGATCGAGCACAAGCCTAGGTCGCTTCCCCGCTTGTTCCCCACCCCTCCCTGTCCGTAAGGTCGCCGGCCCGGCGCCAGCCCCGTTCTGGCCAGTCCCCGCTTGTCGGCGTTTCACAAGCACGTCAAAGAGTTCCGTCAACAGACGACGCTGCAACAGTCTGAACACCGGGTCGTCGGGCCGAAGCGTCCGGTCGACGGCCGCACGCAGCGCGGCTTCATCCTCCTTGGTAAGCGTAGGAGACGCGGTGGCTTGCATCCGAGCGCGGACGACCTCGTCAGCGAGGTTGATGAGCTTGGTGTCACTTGCGCCTGGCTCTTCGGCAATTTCAGCGCGTAGGAGTGTCCAAACGCGGGACATGAATGTGTCAGGATCGTCTGAACCAGGATGAGAAGAACGGGGGGAGGGAGGGAGACGCGCAAGAGTACACAAGGAAGCAGCAATCACGAGTGCCTGTAAATAGTTCTGTATTTTCAAAAGAGTCGGGATCGAGAGGAAGAACATGGGGGGAAGCGTGTTGACATTCGCGATGGGAGGAGAGTCTGTTGTCTCAGCGCTGTCTTGAATAGGAGGGTTCGAAGAAATCTGAATGGTTCTCGATGGAAGTGGGCAGGAGACGGGCGAAGACAAACTCAAGGCCCGAACGACACAACCAATCCACGCGAAGCGCGGCTCAGCAGAAATCCAGTTCAAATGGGAGGAAGGCTGCAGCCAAGTGGTCCATCCATTGGTTATCTTGTCCCAATGCCAAACATCGACCACGATCTCTCGCTCTGCTGTCCTGGCCTGTTTCGCGACAACAGACCTGAGTTGTTGTTCTGTCATGCTTCCCAGAACGAACAGGGAAAGATCATCTTTCATGATCTCGGAAAGCCCCATGATTTTTCTGATGGTCTCGGCCACGAGTGTGGACAGTGCAACAGGAGAAGATCGAGCAGGAGGGTCGTTCAGCTGTTGCTGGAGTGCCTCGATTTCGGAATCACGAACGGGGGCGCAACGTTCCCGGAGACTACTCAAAATCTCGCGTAGATGCATGAGGGCAGAGTCCAACGGTGACGGCGTAGGGGAGAGGGGACTAGACAACGTCACGAGAACAGGGTGGTTATGCGGTAAGAGAATTGAAAGCGCAACGTAGAGATCTCCGTAGAGATGTTTAATGCGAGGGAGCTGAGCGGAAGGCTCTGGATTGGAGAGGGTGCTCACGGCCTGCGTTAAGCTCAGTTGTATCCACACGATGGAAGCGGCAAGGTTCGCACCTCGTCCCAGAAAGCCTTGTGTACGAGGTCTCCGACCTTGTTGTGCAGCATCGCCTTGGTGTCCCCGTCAACGGTGGTGTCATTGTGGGTGCGGGACATGACGGACAGAAGGGACTTTCCCGGTGGAAGCACCTGGGCTGGGTCTGTGGCAAGAATATGAAGAAAGTATGCATTGTTCAGGATATTTATGAGCTCCACGGGAAGGACAAGATGATCCTGGTTGGACACTAGCCCAGGTGGTAGGCTCTGCGAGGGCCCCGACGGGACGATGATGGAGATATTTTCGGCCAAAGGAGGATTCTCTGTAGCCTTACTGGATGGTGATGTGAGCAGGATACGGAGGGATTCGAGGAGTGCGTCGTTCTCAGTCGAGCGCTCCCAAAGCCCGCAGTCTCGGAGCTGCTGAAACTTGCGATCGAGAGCATCCCACGAGACTAAATGAGGGCCGTCAGGGCGGCGATGGATGTCGGTGAGAAGGTAAATGGTCTCGCTGAGGAGGAGCGCAGCGTGCGGTGCAGCGCCGGCCTTGGCTCTGAGTTGGTCGAGGATGCGGTCCATACCGTTGAGGAAGAGCCGCCGGCCCAGCGCGCTGTGTCACTGACACCGCCGCTTATAGGAGACTTTTCTTTCCTGAGCCACCACGTCCTCGGTGATGGACCCCTCGCCGACGTCGACGAGCTTAGCACAGTCAACAACAGAGACATCGACGGTCACCGACGGCGCGTCCGCACACCATGCCAGCCCTGTCGTCGCCTTCATCATCGGCCTCACCATTATTCTGCTCGCTTCCGTGCTCAGCGCAGCTGGTTTGAATCTTACGAAATTGGATCATGTCAGTGTCTCATGCTTGACTTAGACGTCCCTTCCTGACAACCTCCTGGCCAGGTCCGCACGAATGCTATTCCAAAGTCTGCTCGTCGGCGGGACTGGCTACGGCCACTCTGGCTCTTAGGAATGACACTCTACATTTTATCACAGCTCATAGGGAGCACCCTTGCTTTGGATTACATGCGAGCTGGCAGGTCCCACTCCCTGATCACTATGGTCGCTCGCTCACTCTCATCCAGAATATGTCGCCCCACTCGGCTCCACATCTCTCATCTTCAATTTTCTCTTTGCTAGGTTTTTGGTTGGAACACCGGTTACCCGAACAGATATTTATGTCCGTCATTGCCCTGTCTGTCCTCTTCTTCTACCTGACCGTCTGCTAGGGAACAATAATCGTAGTTCTTGGTGTCATCGGCATAGTCGCATTCGGCGACATCAACAGCGGTCTCTCTTCAGAGACCAATGTCGACCATCTCACGGCCCTCTGGAGGAGGGGCGGATGGCTCGCCTTCTTTTTTTCCATGTCCATCGTTCTACTCATTGTCCTCAAGTTCACCTTCTCGCTCGACGCTGTCCTCGCCGCCCGTTCCGACATAACATCAGAGCCCTTCGTGGGTATGAGCACGCGAAGATCACCCTCACCGAGTACTACCTTCCTTGGCAAAGCCCGGAACACCTATACCTCATTCTCGCTTTGGGTCATGGAGAAACTTGAGATTTGGACGGCACCCATGGACGACAGACAGATCGCGTGGACCCTCGGCATTGGCTGGGCATGCACTGGTGGCGGTCTTGCTGGTGGATGTCTTGTGTTTGCCAAGGCTATGTGCGTATATCTAATGCGAGTGGTGGTTCGTTGTCTTGATGTCGTGTTCTAGCGTCAAACTGCTCACCGGAAGTCTGTCGCACGAAAATCCTGGGAATCAATTTGGACATGTTGCGCCCATATTCACGATTCTTCTCTTGATCGTCACAGCGGTCTATCAAGTCATATGTCTGAACCGCGGTTTGAAGGTGTATGATTCCACGTTGGTCGTGCCTGTGTTCTATGGTGTCTACACTGCCACGGGGTATGTCGTTTCATTGTGTTCTCCGTACAGCCTGTGCTTATTAGTCACATCTAGTTTCTTGGACTCGCTCGTATTTAGCAACGCAGTCGAGGCCTACAAGCCGTGGATTCTTTTCCTCATATTTGCTTCCATCGTCATCCTCATTTCCGGTGTTGTCCTTCTCACACACAAGAAGCCCGAACGATCACAAGGGAATGTCGCGCTTTCACGAGCATCGGGTGCACGATCTGTCACGAAGGGCAGCAAAGACGGTGATGAAGAAGCACAAGCTTTGAGACTGGCAGACGAGGGTGAACCCGGAACCCAGGAGCTGTGGCAACTTGGAGACATGAGTGACGACGAAGACGAAGACGATGCTGATGCTACTAAGAAGCTTGCTTCGAGGGGAATTATTGGTGGCGCAGATGGTAGTGGGGCAAATGGGGCAGAGGGGCGTAGACTGATTCAGGACGAGGAAGAGGACAGGGCCCGCAGACGATCGACGTCGTCCGCCACCACACCCGTTCGTAAAAACGACCACGAGTTCGACGACGACGGATTTGGGGATTGGAACGAGAGCTAGCTACGGGTTACTTGCCAGTATATAGTATATTTGAACTAATATACAACACGCCATTGTTTGGTCCATGTAAGCCGAACGCGGACGCGCCATGCCAACATCGCCGACTCACCCTGACCTCACCGTCACCGTCAACATGAGCGACATCCAAGACAAGGACATTGACGAACTCGACGACGACTTTGGCTCGGAAGACGAGAACGCTGATCCGAACGTGTTTCGAATAGCTAATGCTCTGACACCTCCCTCTGCCATGAGCTACAGCGCGCAGGAGCTCCACTGTAAGCAAGCTCGTGTACTCATCTTTGCCTACTCTCCCTGACATGCCACAGCTCTCATACACGAGGGGTATATCGACCTGAATCCGAGCTACCAACGAGGTGCGTTCGACGCCTGTCCCTGCCACTCAAACCAAGTCATTCGTCATGTTGTGACACAGCCCGTTTGTAGACATCGTCTGGCCAGAGAGCAAGCAAATTGGACTTATTGACTCCATATTCCGCAACTTTTACGTGCCACCCGTCATATTCGCCGTACAAAAGGACGACGAAGGAGAGACGGTCAGGGTGTGTGTCGACGGCAAGCAGCGGTTGACGTCAATACAAAAGTTTCTCGACGGTTTGGTGAGCCCACCACGTCTGGACTTTGTTCCTATTGTCTCTTTCGATTGACCGGTATTACCGTCGCAGATACCTCGTGAGTTGCAGCACAGTAGCAGCATTTTTTGCCTTGTCGCGTGCTGAAAAACACGTTCGTTTTTCTCTCCTCAATCAAGATCGCGATGGGCGCACAAAGAAGAGTTTCTGGTTCGTCAGATCTGATGCACAAAAAACGACGCGTCTGGAGATCCCTGACTTGTGGAAGCAACGGTTCGCGGACACGAGGATCACATGCGGTCAGTATGGTCCCCAAGTTGTGTGTGCCATCTTCATTCACACCTACGCATTTATTGCCACAGTCGAGTATAATGGTCTCTCGCCGGGCACGGAGAGGGAAATTTTCCAACGGGTGCAGCTCGGAATGAGCTTGACGGCTGCAGGTGTGCGCGTATAGGGGTTCCGAGAACGCTCGACGACTAACACCACCACACAGAAAAACTACAGGCTATCTCGTCGCACTGGGCGGATTGGGTAAGCGACCTCGAGTTGCGACATGTCAACTGCGACGGCGGCCTCGCCGAGGTCCTCGAGTGGGACACGCGACGCGGCCGCGACTTTCAATGTGTCGCGCAGATGGTGTACTGCTGTGACCTCTTTCCAGAACACGCCCTCCCCACAGCCCAAAAGCTGGAAAAGTGGCTCTCGCGCGTGGACAAGCCGAACCAGGCGTTCAAGAACAACATCGCGGACGTGCTGAACGAATTCGTGTATATTGCCTCGGCGCCCGAGCTCAATGTGGCCTTTCATCAGGTCAACAGCCGCGTCGCGCCCGTCGAGTTCGTGTTCATCGGTACGCGACAAACTTGGACTAGAATGCCACACCCCGTCTTGACTCTGACTTTTTCCTAGGAACGCTGCTCTACGTCTTCCGAGACCACCCACACAAAGAGCGGGCAAACGCCATATTGCACATGCGTCAACGGATCCGAGAACAGTTTCGCGATGTTCGAAACAATGGCAATGTCGGCAGAGCGCTCTGGAATTTCATCGACAGTCTGACGGGACCGTCGGGCCTGAAGGTTCTCTCTTCCAACAAAAGCTATGCTGTCGCACAGTCACCCAAGTCCCAGCGGAAACGCAAAAAGCCATTGTCCGACGACGAGGACGGAGAGTATCATCCCTCGCCTGTCAAGAACTTGAACAACGGCGTGAAAACGCGAGGGCGGGGACGAAGAAGGGAAGAGTAATAAGTGTCCATTCACCATACATATGACTGTTCAATCTAGGCTATCCTGTAAGTAGAATTCTGTGTTGCGCGGTTGGGTTTCTCAGCTTCTACCTTTTGTCACTGTAATAAATCATCCCCATTCAATGATCTTGCTGTACTTATTATCAGAGGGTTTTGGTTCACCTCAGAGCCCCCGATTTCGGTACTGCTGCCACGCAGGCGTGCATACCGTCCAAGCTTCTGGGTATGTATGCGAAATGCGTCAAGCGTCGCGACCTAGTAGCCAACTCTGGCAGCATACAAAATCCCCTCCGGCATCGTCATCGCGCGCGCATACTTGAGCAACAACTTGTCCCGTTCCTTGGAGTCTACGGCAATGTCGGTGAGGAAGGGTACGATCTCGTCGCTCCTCCACCGCGGGCGCGTCAGGAACAACTCTGCAAAGCGCGCGGCCGGATCCGTCGGGAGGCTAGAAGCCGCAAAGTAGTTGAGCGTCGCGCCCGTGACGTCGCTGGGGTTGCGGAGGTAATTACCCTGGAACGGAATCAACCAGGCGTCGTCGAGAGATGTGAGACGTTGGACGTACCGAGAGCAATCGAAGCGAGACGACCGAAACAAACGCGTCACCGACTGCATTCTTCCATTTCGTGATGAACTCGGCCTCTAGTATGGCCTCGTGCTTAGTAGTACTCATCAGAAATCTGTGGGCGGAATGGCAAAATTTTATACCTTGTAGTTTCGAATGATACCCAGTCCGATTTCGGCGACCACGACCTCGACGTCCATCTTCCACGTGCCGTCTTCCACCGTGCCGAACCAGGACATGACCTGGTCCGATACTTTTTGCGGGACGTCGTGCGCGTCGGCTAGAGTAGACGTCAAGTCGTCCACGGGCGCAGCCTCGTGTGAAAGGCCGAGCGATACGAGGTAGTTGAGCAGGAGTTCCAGGATCGCGTTTAGATGCACGGGTGCGATCGGTCGGAGGCAGCCTGGGGGGGAAGACGTTTGGTTGGATTTGGACAGAGTGAGACAAGACGAGAAAACACACCGTCGAGGACGAGGATACGTCGTTCCTTGAGTCCGAGTTTCAGTTCAGCGTCGCTCGCTTGGATCTCGGCCCGTGCTTGCTCGTAGGTGTATCTGGGGAGCGTTGCCTGCCGACCGACGCGTCAGTATCGGACAGGGGGCAGGGTGGACAGACGCGATACTCACGCGTCGATCCTCGTCCCCGTCGTCGTATTCCAACCCTCGAAGGCACGCCGACAGCTTGTGCAACTTGGGCACGGACGGCACGAGTTCCAGCACCTCGTGCAGCTGATCGCGGACGTGGACCGTCCCGTCCGGATCGGTTCTGGACGGGGTCAAGACGAGGACGGTGTTGGACAGCACGACCGAGCGGAGCGTGTATGTTTTGTCGGGGGTGCATAGGACGGCGTTCTCGGTCGGATGGCCCTTGATGGAGAGTCTGTAGTATACGTGAACACAGAATCAGAGTGCCACAAGCTACTTACATTGGCTGGGTTGTTTTGTTCTCGATCGCGGTGTCGACGAGCTTGCACAGTTCGGGTGCAAGTTCTATCAAGCGGAACGTGCCCGCGTCTTGTCCAGTCGACGGCGAAAACCTGAGCTCGAGTTCGCTCATCGCGGTGCACTCGGGAAAAGAACAATATGTATCCAAATAAATAAACACCCATTCTACAATTACTACGAAGCGTTCTCTATCGGACGAAACGTGATCCTGACCTCTGAAACCTCCCTCCGCGCGTCCTTGAGCAACCGCATAATCTTATCCTCCAACTCAGACGTGGCCTGAACGGTGGTCGTGTGAGGCACGTCGACGGTGAGGTCGACACTCATCAACGACCCAGCTCGCTTCGCTCTCAACTCCCTGATCGCGAGCACGCGAGGACCCTCCGAGGCAGCGCCGACATCGCCACGATCAAGTAGCGGATCCAGCGCACGCAAAAGTTTGTCTCGCGAACGTGCCGATATCCCACCGTCCGTCAATTCCTTAAACGCCCCTCCAAGCAGCCCAACACCTTGCCGCAAAATCACAAACGACACGAGCAAACCTGTCATCAGTACATGAGTGATCGTGCGGCGGTCTTGACAGATCGCCGGAACGTACCTCCGAGCGGGTCGAGCGGCAAAGCCGGGAAGAGGGACGACCCAAGGATGGCAAAGAGTGCGACGAAACTCGAGTACGCGTCACTCCGGTGGTGCACGGCGTTGGCGTACAGTACGGGACTGTGTTCTTCGTCGGCGACCTTTTTCGTGACGCGATACAGCCATTCCTTTATGAACACGCTGAGGGCCGCAAGCCATGCGGCGTTGGGATCGAGTACGTCCACGTGCGCGTGTGCATGCCCTACGGACGGGACGTGGTGACCGACAGAGGCTGCTTGTTGCAAGACGTCGTGAAGATGGCCTGGAGGGAGGGTCGATACGGTGCCCGAGAGAGCCTCCATCAACAAATGGGAGGAATGAAAACCTATGCCGAGTGCGCCGCCGATCAAAAGAATGGAGACCGTCGTCGTTCCTAGCGTTTCGAACTTGGCAAAGCCATATGGGTATCTTTCAGAGGGTGGTTTTCTAGACAGCTTCCAGCAAAAAAGGGTAACAAAATCGCCCAACAGGTCTAGAGGTAGAACGATGAGTCTGCGCGCACTCGACCGCAGAGAACGACAGCACGCACCGCTCAACGAGTGACCTGCGTCAGCAAGCAGCGACGCTGAATGCATGTACCAGCCTGCGACTCCCTTTGCGCCCGTCAAGCCCACGTTCACGAAGAGCCCCAGTAGGGTTATTCGGCTGCCTCGATCGCCTGCAACCGCCGCACGCGTCAACCCAGAACGTCGAACAGGCTGGCACCGACGAACGACGCACCTTTTCCTTCAAGAACATGTACTATCTGCTCTGCGCCGTGCGCGTGGTCGTGATCTTCATGCGAATGCGAGTGGAAAATGGAGTGCGAATGCGAGTGGCCGTTGGGGTGATCATGTGCTGCATGGTCACTAGTACAGGTCGTGCTCTGTGCGCCTTTCTCGCTGGTGGTGGTGGTGGTGGTGGTAATCGCGCGGTCGGCTTTGGAGGTGCTTGTCGAGTTGCACCGTTGCTGCGACATGGTCGCTGTTTTCGTACGATATGCCGGAAATGACCTACGTAGCGACGTCGGCACATGAGGGGTGTTTATGAGATCCGAACAAGACGGAGCGATGGAACTCGCCTTGCTGTCAGCGACGACCGAACGTGCGATCTCGCTCTGGGACTTGCGCGGGCGCGGTCGAGGACCACGTCGGTTGAACGGAGGGAAGAAAAGGGCGATATTCGGGTACGACTTGGCGCTGCCTTGGAGAGCCACCGAGCCGAGATCATCAGGGCGGCCCCTCGTCGCGATGGACAATGCCAGCAATTTTGACGTCCCAGAGCCAAAGTCATGTTCATCCAAGACGTTCAAGCTCAAGTCACTGTTCTTGCTCGCCTCCGGCCTCCAAAAACATACAGCTATATATAGGTACTGGTACAACACACTGCGATTCATTGCACATACTTATGCCAATCACCCCTAGATAATCATCGAGGCCTACACATCACTCGTCGTAGATGCTCTCTAACAACGCTTCGACCCTGGGCTGAAGGTTTGGATCGTCCCCTGCCAAGGCCAATTTCGCAATTGTAGGTAAGTTGGCCCTGGGGACTTTGTAAGACGCAAGAGTGCGATGCAGGCCCAGGCCGCGAACGAGTCTGTAAAAGACCGTCAGTCCCCGGTTGCTAAAGAGACAAGGCATGCATACTCGTCGATCTTGTTCCCCACCCGTCTGATGTCACCCTCGACCGACCCGGTGGTCGGTTCACGCAAATGGAACAACGCTTCCGCCAGCGCTGCCTTATCTTCCGGACTTGCGATATCGGCCTTTAAAGCGACGACGGGCGCAAGCGTCAAACACTTTGAAAAATTGATCAGCACCGTCGATTCCTGGGAATATGACACTCACAGATGTGATTCCATGCGGAATTCCATAAGTCGCTCCTAGTCTGTGACCAAGAGCATGTGATAGTCCGAGAGGACTAGGGAAGGGCCGCGTAAGAAATCCCCCTGTGATTGCGATTGTCCTTACCTATACTTTTCTACTTTCATCGGCCAGAGGCTCATCCATGACGCCACCATCAGCTTTTGTCTCGTTTCCAAATTGCCAGGGTCTGCCTTGCATTTCGGAAGATACTGGAAGAGATCCGATAGAGCGGCATAACAAAGAACCTTGATGGGACGGGGCAATGTCGGGTTGTAGATGTTCTCTGCCGAATCTTTTATTCGTGGAACGGCAATCAGAATGGAGTGCAGCATACCAACAGCATGGTCCAAAGCTCGAAGGCCCGTCGATAGCCTATATGTACCTCATGTTGAACACGAGCCGGAAAAATGGTCCTCGAGGCGTACCAGAGTTCCTCCGGCGTACTCAACGTCAACTCGGCATCGAGAATGATTCCAGCAGGGGCGAGCATGGGATCGGAAACGCTGACCTTGTTCCCATTCTCGTCCGAATATCCAGCACCGCCCTGATGGAAGAGGCCGTCGATAGGGGTTACCGCCGAGCTACGGACAACTCACCCTATACTCGGCCGCGCTCAGGGTGGTTGGAATAGCAATGTGACTGAGATAAGCGCCCCCGGTCTGCTGCTGGAGACGGTAGATGATGGCTTTTGTGGCATCTATAGGCGAGCCGCCTCCGATGGATACGATGATATCGGTGCCAGCGGCTTTGAACGCCTCGATTCCATTGTTGATGCCCTGGACGGGGGCATGCTGGCCTATCTCGGAGAAGGTCGCACCAAAGGCACCGTTATCTTTCAAGATGCCTTCGACGTGGGTGACCACGTCCGTCTTGGTGCATTGTCAGCACGGGCGAACGGACGGTCTTTACAAAATTTACCTTTTCACGGAGAGACCTGCCAGTGATGATGAACGCCTTGTTGCCGCCCAGGAGGGAGAGTAATTTTGGGAGAGCTGTGCGCACACAACCCGGTCCGTAGAAGACGCCCTTCGACTTGTCGTGATATGCATAAGATCCGTGGAGACTGTCAGTGGATGCCATTGTGATGGGTTGTGCTAACGTAGCGAAAATAGGCTAATCGATGAATGAGCTCCAGTACTTGGCCCGGATCGAGAATCAAGATGAGGATCCCCCTGCAGAGCCCAGGACGACGATTTCTGAGAGTGTTCGTCCTGGATCGAAAACGAGATTGTTCCTTGATCCTCGCTGACTCGCCACACATCAGGAGAGCCGACTCAAATCAAAGAAGGACTTCGTTGCCGCTACCACTTCCTCTTACGGAAGACTTCGCGGCATCATCTCCAATGAACCACCGTCGTGTGTTGTTGTTCTTCAAAAGAGAGTTCGCAACCAGACCCAAACCGGAACAACAACTCAATGATTTGCCGGAATTCTCTCCTGCACCTTCCTTTCGACTGACCAAGTCCCCAAATCCAAAATGGGAACCGTGTTGCGGGACGGAACTCGACACACACGATGTGCACGGCGTGAAGACATGGAATCCCGTCCTGATGTCTTCCAGGTGGGGTGCCGTACTATGAAATTGAACTTTGTGCATGTGGAATTGACTTTAGGTTTCATACACAGACGGGTACATTCATTGCTGAACAGTGCGGTCATTCCACGGCCCGTCGCGCTCCTATCGACGGTCTCTTCCAAGGGTCGACCAAATCTGACGTTGTCTAGGTGAGAACGTCGAACTAAATGTTGCATGTGCTAAACTTGGGTCAGTTATTTCTCGCTGGTGGGTTATGCTTCTTTCGGTTGCACGCGATAGTCATCGGGCTCGTAGGTTGCGCACAATCCTCCCCTTCTCAGCGTGTCATTCTCGGTGACGTCTCAGAAATCGGAAGAGAGCCGAGAGAACATAATGGCAAGCAAGGAGTTCACGGTCAGTCTCGTGAGCGAGGCGTTCGTGGAAGCGGCAAACGTGGTGACGACTGATGCACCTGAACACGTGGATATGTGGGCGTTGAGCGGATTAACGATGGCACGTAGCGTGAGTAGAAGAAGTGTTGTTGTTCAAAGGCCGATCGACTTATGAATACTACAGTCAGAAGTGCGACCGGGGTGGGTGAAGGAAAGTGGGGTGGGATTGGAATGCAAGGTAAGTGAGAAATATGTGCTGCTATGGTTGGCTGGAAGTGACGGATCATAGTTGTATCACGCGTTGGACATACCTGAGCCGGAAAGGGGAAGAGTGGCCCAGACGATGGTGGTGGGACTCATCAAGCGAATTCACGTGCGCAGATCCGTGTTGGGTGAGGACGAGAAGGTGGTTGACCCGGGGAAGCTTCGAGCGGTGACTCGAGTGGGAGGTTCAAAGTACGCGCGGATCGGGGAAGGGTTTGACTTGAGGCGAGTGAACTGGAGTAAGATCAAAAAGGGTTATTCAACAAAGTAATAAGTACTAAGACCCTTATCGATTAAACTTATGAACACGTGTGTTCTTTGTTCTCCTCCGCTCATGGACAACGACCCCGCCTCAGTCGCAGAACAGCGCGCTAACGCTGTAGCGAGGCTCCGTCGCGCCGCGTCTCTACCACGCATGAAGGACGGAAGACGTCCACCAATGCACATCGAAGCAGTGAGCGACGGCGAAAAGTTTCAGCAGGACGGCGACGACGACGACGAGGACACCGTCGAACCACCTCCGCCCGATCCCAGACCAGACTCTCCACCAGACCGCAAGCCCACAACACCCGAACCATCCGCGTCGGGTCGGAAACGTCGTTCTCGTTCCCGCTCACGTTCAAGGGGATCACGAGACTTTAAGGGCAAAAAGCCGCCAGTCACGCCGAGCAACGACTCGTCTCCAGACGACTCGCCGCCTTCACCTCCGCCCAATGTGCTCCAGACTCCCACTGTCGTTGCACCGATACCCTCCTACTTCAATACTCCCCCTCCTTCCCGCGTCCTCATGTCCCCCAACATCCTCTCTCCTGGAACTCCCCTCCTCTATCCCGGCACATCACCACCCACACCCTTGATGCCTACGCTGGATGCCATACAAAAGGGTCTCTTACGCTCAAACAGCGTCTCGGCACGCATGCAGGCCCTTCACAAGCTCACAGGTGGTAGCTTCGACTCCCAAGACTCCACCGCTACTTCTCCTTCCGCGTCTCCACAGCCTGGTTTCGTAAAGCTAGGTCGTAACAACACCGTCTCAGGTGGTGAGCGCTCGGCTGCACGCATGAAGCTCTTTACTGCCCTTGGCGACCGAATCAAAGAGGCAGACGAGGCAGTCACCAGCGGTGGCGAGGAGCGCCCGGTGGCCTCTACCCCTTCGAAGCGGAGGCGGCGCAGATCAGCCCGCAACTCCAACAAACTCGGTCAAGCCACGCCTACTGACGAATCCGAGGTCTTGTCCACCACGCCAACCCACACTTCCGCGTCCCTACCCTACACCCAACCACCACTCGCAGAAGCCATCCGCACAGCTTCCACAACGCCTATCCCTATCCAGCCTATATCCACGCCTAATATCAATCTCGATGAGAGTATAGCGGAAAGCCGTCAAACTACCCCTGTCCGGGCTGTGCATAATCATTTCAAGCGCAGAAGTATCGTCGTAGAGCAGGACGATGATGCCGCTGTCCCTCCGCAGTCTACCTACCCTGGAATTCCAAATACGCCTGCGCGCTCATCTCCAGGGCTCGCACAGCGATTGCCTCACGCGTCAGATACCCCTTCTGCCGAGTCAACCGACTCCACCACAGATGCCGTTGGCGTGCCTCTGTTCTTCTCCCCTCCCTCAAGGCAAGATCTCTTCCCGTCCAGTCCATTTGCAACACCCCATAAGGAACTCTCCTTGTCCTCTCGCGACGAGGGGGATGACTTGGAGTCCGAGGAGCCTGAGGAGGTCGTATACCCTGCCGACCATCTTCGGCGATCGCCCTACCATGATGCTTTTGACAGACAAATAAGCTGGGTCGCTGACCTAGGTTGGTCTTCTTTTCGTCGTGAAAGATCTCATTAATGTTGATATTTCCTAGTTCCCGAGTCCAATATTGCTGTCCATAACGAAGATGACGAGGACGAGGAGCAGTTGCGTGGCGTAGTAGAGGAAGACGACGATCAGATTCTTCCACAGTCCCCTCGCGAAGAATCTGGTCCTCAGACCCAGCAATCCTCGCCTCGCGCATCTTCAGATATCAAGGAGCTCGTGGTTGACGTCGAGTCTCCCCCTGAACAGTCTTCTGCCGCGAGTACGCATGAATCTTCCTCACAAACAAGCACAGCGAATGCTCCTTCGACGCTCGTCGTCACTGAGGAGTCGGATTCCTCACAGCAAGCCTATCCTCAACGTCTTTCGGTCGCGTCGCGCATACAAAGCGATCGTCCACCTCTGGTGACTGACTTTGACTTTGACAATTCGCTCAATGTGCCAGAAACGCCGCTGAAGCGGGAGGGCTCTCTGGGAACATGGAGCAAGATCATCGTCGGCGCTCTTACGAGGAGCAGTTCGAGCAACGGACGTCGATCTCGGACGAACAGCATTGCCACGCGAGAACGAAGACAGAACACGGACTCGAGCATCAGCCGGGAGAGCGGAGGGAGCTTGGCAAGCCCAAAAACGGACAAGAACGAACTTGGGTCGACATACCCTCTTGGTTGTCAGCAACAGGTGATGCAATCTTCATCTGCCTCTACGTCGATGCAGTCGCTAGTACTGCCAACGCCACCGAGAACTGGCGCTTCGCCGATTCCAGTGACCTCCAATCTCGATCTCACCAAATATAATCAGGATGCCAAGTTATTCCCATTCCCTGGGATCTTCCCTGGGATAAAGAAGCTCGAGGAACAACGCATCAACAGCCGGAATCGTCGGGGACTGTCGATTTCGTCGTCTACTCCGGATATCGTTCTGTCTCTCCACGGGAATGAAACCGAGATACCACTACCCTCGAGCGCATCGAGCAATACGCCCTCTAATTCTCCTGATGCCAAACGAGATCGTGTTCTTGCACACCAAGCGTCGGATACCCACCTTCTTCCCAAGTTTAAGAGCCAGAATTCCCCCTCACTTTCGGCTGCACCGCCGTCGTCGTCCCACGACTTCAATGGCAGGCAAACACCGCCAAGTTCAGTCACGTTGAAACCGCTCCCAACCAACCGAGAGGGCGTTCGCAAGTGGCTCAGCAACAGATTCGGGTCATCAACGCCGACTTTGGTAACTAGCTCGCTCGCTCCGGCTGCTCAAACCGTTCGTCCCACCGTACCCTCCAAAAAGCCTTCCCTTTCTGAAATACTAAGATGGAAAAAGGACAGCGACTTGACTTCTGATTGGGAAGACATTGGTTCTCCGGAAAAGTCGAAAACGCCAACGAGCAGTACTAATGTGACTGTGTTTCTTGGCATGTCGCAGAATGGAGAGTTTTCTCCGGTCAGCTCGAATGGACACCCTGAGGACGCGCAAAAGACGCCTCGGGCGAGCAAGATCTCCAGGTCAGGTAGTATCGTCTCCCCTTCGCCTGTCGAACCGTCGGCGCCCTCTGCTCTGGGAAGTTTAACGTCTCCTCCTACCCCATCACCACCGGAGCCTCCGCCGCCGTCTACGCCTGAGCCTTGGTCGTCCTTGTCCGACTATCCTAATCCAACCACGTCGGAGTCGTCTTCAAACACGTCCTCGCAGTACTCGGAGTTCCCTTGCAAATCTGCTGTCATCATGGAACGTCTTGACGAGATGCTGGGGCGTGGACCAAAGAGCCCCGTCTGGCCGTCAGCGATTGACGACCCCCCTCGGAAGTTGCTATTGGCAGCGCCTGTCCTCCAGGTCGTCAACTCTGACACGGTCAAGGATCGGTTCCTTTTCCTCTTCAGCGACGTCCTCATCATTGCCAAGCCCATTCTTCAGGACCCAGACGCCTTCCTCGAGCTGACGAAGCCGAACCCTTCGGACAGAAAGTTTGTCGTGAAGAACGTGGTGCTCATCCGCAATCTGCGCTTTAGCGGCGAACGTGAAGAGCCTCAATCGCGCAACGTGCCCCGCAATGCTGTCACTCAGTCCTTCGTCGAGCAATTTGCTAACGACGCCGATCACGCCATCGTGTCTTTGTTCCACAACTTAGGACAGCCCGATGACCCCGTGGCGTTGGCACAGTTGTTCTTCCGTACGCCAGAGGTTGATCGTGCACAGCTCGGTGATTATCTCTCCAGGAGGACATCACGTGTCGTTCTCAAGCACTATCTCGATGTGTTTGGGTTCACCGGCGTCAGGGTGGACAAGGCGTTGCGCATCTTCCTGCAGACCATTAACCTTCCGACACGTTCCACGCAGGGAATCGGCCCCCTAGATATCCTGCTCGATTCCTTTGCCAGTCGATGGTACGATGCCAATGGGAAGCAGGTTGCGTATGACAAGGACCTGGCCTATAGGTTTTCGAGGGCGATCGTGCAGCTCAACGAGGTCTTACACGGTGGAATATCGCAGGAACCTGGCTCGAACAGATACGTTGGGAGGAACGTTACTGTCAGAGACTTTTTGGATGCGTTCCGGCGTCACGATCCTCGCGGCTTGTTGTCCGACGACACGCTCGGCGACGTCTACGAGTCCATCTACCGCGAGCCGCTTACCCAAGCACGCCACCCGTCTTCCAGCGGACCGCCGGAGATCACCGTCACCTTCAAGCGCGCACTGCCTTCGCGTCTAACTTACAAGGTGCAGTCTGAGCCGGTGGTCATACGCATCCCTCAGACCGACCCCAATTTCACGATCGAGCTGTTCGGACACAATCTCGCCTTTGATCCGCCTGTCCTCTCGTTCGCCAAGTCATCGGAGGTGTCTTTCCGGGTGACAGGGACGCTGTTTGGTCTGACGACGATGTTGCTGTTGCGTTCTGGGTTGAACGCTCTGCTTTACGCCGGCCTTCCACCGAGTTGCCCCATTTCTGTGGAGCGCGCCTTCATGCGGAATACTTTCCAGGTCGCATTCCTGAACTACAACAACCTGCCGCGAAGATACATGTTTAGCTTCGCCGACCCGCTCGTACGCCACGAGTGGGCGACCTCGTTGAAGAGATTGACGGACGCGTCGATGAGCATCTCCTCCACAGCATCGAACGTTTCACCGTTCCAAGCTAGATTTTCTCGAGCCGTTGGCGATATCGTATTCAGGGTGTTGCAGGAGACTCTGATTGGTCCAGGAGCCTTTTCTGTCCCGCCATCGTCGGGGAAGCTGAATAGCGCGCTCAAGCGCCTCGACCCCACTTCCCAGTTTTCGTTGACTTCTCGCGATATCACCGGGTCTTCTGATCTCGTGCGGTCGAAGTCGAGGAGTAAGGTGTACCTTCTCCACGGACCTGGGAAACTTGAGGCCCCTTCCCACTCGAGAAGTAGCAGCGAGGACGATGGAAACGGGAGCGATCCACGGTCACGAGGAGAGGAGCGGCTATGGTCCGGCAAAGATTTGGAAACGTTTTGCCAGCAAAATAGCTCGATTGCGCAGGTGGTTGAGCTGTTGCTGCCCATGATTTCCAATTCTATCCAATCACAATAATACTCGTTGGTAAGTCACTTACATGATTCGTTTCGGGCAAGGTGTTGACGATGATCCACCGTTAGGTTTTTCACCCTCGTTATCGATTTGAGTCTGATCTATATCTATCATCGCTATCCGTTTTACTTAGTCATATCAACTCATTAGTCCATTCATCCGCTTTGCCCAGGGACACTGTCATGTCGTCCACGTCATCAATGCATCTGCCATCTCTCTCTTTCTCTCTTCTTTTCTTTCATCCGGTTCTTTTTTTTTCCATGTCTGCATCATTTCTTTTCTTTAATAATATGAATGGAAGAGTTGGTCGGTTTTAGAGGTGGTTCAAATCGTGAAATGGGACGACCGAATCGGGACCTGCGAACACGCGCAGGGCTGTCCTTTGAACCCGTGTGTGCGTTACTGCATTTGCCCTAGTCTACGTGCCCCAGTGTGGGTACGCCCACCGCCCTTTGCTCTCTTCGACACGTCCTGGCTCTTCACTCTGACCAGCTCGTCGGCCACCATGGCAAGATCTTACGCCGACGTGAACGCTTCGCTGGGAAGCTCCTGGCATGACTATGGTCGGTACCGAACAGACGGTGACGTCTATACAGCCAACAATAACCCTTGTTTCCAACAGAGAATTTCGACATCGAATGGAGCTCGCCAGATCGTTATGAGATTATCGAACGTATTGGAGGAGGAAGGTATTCAGAGGTAAGGAAGCTCTGTTACACCGCCGTGTCAAACGCTCCAACTCATCGTTCGATCGCACACGCGCACGCAACCGAACAACTTCGGCAGGTCTTCAAGGGCATCGACGTAGTCAACTCGGAGACATGCGTCATCAAGGTTCTCAAGCCCGTCGCCCCGAAGAAGATCAAGCGCGAAGTCAAGATCCTTCGTAACCTGACGGGAGGCGCCAACGTCGTCGCGCTGAGGGACGTCGTCCGGGACCCTTTTGAGCGCTGTCACAGTCTCGTGATGGAGCATGTGGAGAACGTCGAGTGGAGGGTGCTCTTTGGGACGTTGAGCGAGCTCGATGTCAAGTATTATACGTTTCAGTTGCTCAAGGTGTGTTCACGACAATGGGTTTTTAAGTTGTGCGAGCGCTAAACTGGTGGGGGGCTCGGTCTCGGAACAGGCGTTGGATTTCGTACATTCGAGAGGGATTATGCACCGAGATGTGAAGCCGGGGAACGTGATGATCGATCACCGGCGGCGAAAGGTGGGTTGAGATTTTTTTTTTTTTTTTTTGGCGGAGGGCTTCTTCTGCTTCTGCTTCTCTTTTTTTCTCTTTCTCGATTGGACCGCATCTGAACGCTACGCCAGTTGAGACTGATCGATTGGGGACTAGCCGAGTTCTATCATCCCGGCACGCCATACCACATCCGAGTCGGGTCTCGTTATTACAAGGCGCCTGAGCTGCTCGTCGGGTACAAGCAGTATGACTACAGCCTGGATATTTGGAGCGTGGGATGTATGCTCGCGTCGATGGTGAATAAGTCGTTGCCTATGTGTGTGGGTTTACTCAACGTACGTCAGATTTTCCGCAAGGAGCATTTCTTCCGTGGAGTGGACAACGATGATCAATTGCTCAAGATCCTGAGAGTTCTTGGTACGGATAGCTTCGATGCGTGGTTGAGGACGTATGGCATACCCTTTGAAACCGACCTTGACAGTCTCTTGCAAGTGTGAGTGGACCTGGATGAGGCGTTCTTCGAGCTGACGCGGCGCTCCCATCTCCTTCAGATACCCCAAACAACCCTGGTCACGTTACGTTAGTCCCGACAACCACCACCTAGTCACCGCCGAGGCATTGGACCTCTTGGATAAAGTTCTTCGGTACGATCACCAGAAACGGCTTACAGCGCGGGAAGCCCAAGGCCATTCCTATTTCAGTAAGCACCCCGCCACATATCTGCTCGCTTCCAAGCTGTGTTTACATTTCGAACAGATTTGGTCAGACTCGAGGCAGCCTCCCAAAAGGAGGATTCTGCAGAGTATATCAGCGATTCCGGTTTTTGCTCCATGTAAACAATCAATCAATCAGTGTCTCCTGTTTTTTTTTCCTTCATTTTACTGTAATATCATCGAATGTCGCAGGGTCGACGGATGTAGGCTTTCATACTAGTATTACTTTGGGAAGTTGTGTAGAAGATACGGCGACGTAGCGATACCATTTCACTAATCAATCGACGACCACTGTGTGGTTTTGCTGTGCGTGTCACAAATCGGATCAGGGAACTTGAAGAGACGAAAGTGGACCAACGTGTCGGTGCCGTAGAGTAATGGCACAATGAGGCCGAGTACGTAGGCAAACACGCAGCGGCCGGGCATCAGACTTCTGACGCGTGTTAATCATGCCATGGCGGCAAGGTGTTGGCCGCCAGTCCAAGATATAACAGAAACCCTGGCCAGCCACCCCTGAAACCACATTTTCTCTTTCGCGTCATACCATCGACTACCTTGTAATTTTTCTTCTTCTTTTTCTTTCCTCAGCGATAGCTGTGTTTTGTGATGGGAGCAGGCTGCCAGTATCGTTCGCGAGCGACGAGCTCGGCGACGTGTGACTATTATTATGCGCCGTGCGCTCGCCCGAAGACGAGTGACGGAAACGTGCCGCCGTTCCCCATGCCTCCACCGCGCTGCCCTCTACGTCCAAACGTGACGTATCGCTGCGAACCCACTCCTCCCGACCCCGCGGCACACTGGCAGCGTGTGTCACAGAACCCACCACCATCGCCGACGAGGGTCAACGGCTACAAACCTGTGCAGAAGCAGAGCATCGAAGTATGGGTCGACGAACAGATCCATCATCTGACGGACCGCTCCAACTTGAATCATGAGCGGAGAGTGCGGCCGACGATGGCGATGGCGATGGGGAAGGAGGAGCTGCGGCAGCGGATGCGGGACGAGCTGGTGTACGAGTACGAAGCGGAAGCGCACAAGTGGATGAACCGGGAGGCGGAGATGCGGAGACGGGCGCAGGAGCGGGAGCGGGAGGAAGCGCGGCGACGGGTCGTGCAGGAAGACATTCGAAGGATTCAAGTTCGGGTGCGGCAGAGACGGGACAGCGAGAGGGAGGCTATTGCGGAGGAGCGGAGACGGAGCGTGGAGAGGGCTCTGGAGAAGGCGCGGAGGGAACAGGCGCGGGTGGAACGGGCTGTGCAAGAGGCATGGCAGGCGTATGAGTCGCGGTGGGCCGCCTTGTCCGCCCCTTCTTCTTCGTCGTCTTCTTCTTCCTCCACCCCCACCTCCTCCTCGTCCGAGCTGCTCGTATTTCGAGATATTCCCTGGCCGGTGTTGGCCGAGCCTGCGAGGGCGGCAGAGCTGACGCCCGATCAAGTCACCGAGTTCTTGTTGCATCCTGCGCATTCGCCAAACCATTCACGACGCGATCGGATTCGTGCTGCGTTGCTTCGCTGGCATCCGGATCGGTTCCGTCGTATCCTCAACAGAGTTGTCGAATCGGAGAGAAGCGAGGTCGACGAGTGTGTGGGCCTCATCGCGAGGTGTCTGAACGGGCTCTTGGCGAAGGAGGGAAAAGCACTACAACAGGTGAGTCTCAGAGTACGGAGCGACTGATCTGCCGCTCAAACGATTTCTAGGCTAAATGATGAGTTCGCTCGACTGTGAATATGTTTCGCAAAAGCATACTGTACCTATATGTTGTCGTCGCGGTCCGGGGACAAGCAGATTTTCTGGCGGCGCCGGGAAACTCTATCGATAGGAAATTGGGTCAATTATTCGCAAACGTTACTCACTCGTTGCTAGCATTGTATATGCACGTCAAATATCATATGACATTTGTGCCACAAGTTAATCAAAAACAATAGGTAACAGGAACATAAGCAGATAGTAGGTACTCAGTGTGCTCTAGTACACATGAAATGAAATGGAAATGTGAGAAAGAAAGCCTTTGCCTGCCTCAAGTTGTCCTCAACATCTAGGACTTTTATCCTCCTTTGCCCTTTTGACTTGAAGGTGTGTTGTGTTCAATCAATCTATCTGCATTGCTGCTTCTTCATCCTCATCCCCATCCTCATCAGACAAGGTTTCTGTGTCTGTTACATCTCCTCCAAACGGGTTGCCTATGGACAAGCCATGGTTAGCCCATAGGCAAATGTATGGATCAGCTGAAGTTAATTACAGCCTTGTCAGTATGGTTTCCATGTATCAGGAGTAATTTAAATTGGACATACCAATCAAAACCCTATTGAAATTGTCATAGTAGGCCAAGAGGGGCTTGACCAGTCCATGTGCGGTTTGAAGAGTACGAGATTGTTGTTTGATTCAGAAGTTTCTGGTTTCACCTGAAAGTATGCCAAGTGCCTTTGTGTAGGCACCTAGATCTGAAGGCAACCTATAACCCAATAAGGACTATGGCACCTCAGCAAGAGACAAGGGGAATGGAGGAGACGAGTATAGGTTAGAGGGAATCCAATCAGAACAAGACTGGCTTGTTTGGTTGCTGCATTCAAGTATATATACTACTGACAAGTGTGCACGGACCAGCTTAGGGCCAGTTTGGATAAGCAGTGCTATCTAACTAAGGTAAGTGTCCACCGAGTGCTACCAAGATAAGTCAGGTGACTGATGGCTGTGCAGGTCACATGACTTTGAAAAAGTGAAAAGTGAAAGATGAAGATAGCTTATGTAAGTAGTCACGTGATGCTGAGTAAGCAAGTCACGTGACCTCGAAGAGTCGAAAATGAAGAGGTTTGTAACAAGATCTAGAAAAAAAAGTAAGATGTGGATGCAATAAAGAAACTTGAAAGAGTAACCAAGCTTATCTGAGTCAAGGGGACAAGTGTTGATGTTTGGGTCACCATCCTGGTGTGATGCACAGTAGGCATAAAGATAGATAGGCTCATGCCTCTTCACCACCAACTCTATGACCAAAAAGCGGTCAAGACTGGAGCATCACCAGGCCTTGTCGACATCACCCTTTAGAGCCTCACAATGAAGCATGAGGAGGACTTGCTTGAAGTAGGTGAAATGCTGGGCAAGAGTAATCCAGGCTTTTGTTGTCATCATCTGGGTATTTGTTGCCTTGAGATTGTCCCAATGTTTGAGGACAATAGCAAGAGAATAAGAATGAAACAGTAAAAGCTCTAGGTATCGCCTGTAGAATGATGATACATTGAACTGGTCGCATCGCTGACCCTTGATGGTTTGCCAGATTGAAATGATGCCACTGGCACCCCTACTTTGACCGATGGTTGTATCCCCTGCCAGAAGATCATCAACATGAGTCTTGACTGTTGAGTTGTCTAGATGGTCGGATGGAAACTGGAGGGAGTCCATGGAGTGAGAAGTTGCTCAGAGAAGATGTTCAAGTAAGTTGTAGTAGGTGGGGGTTGGCAAACGAGCTCTTGACAAAGAAGGGAAAAACACTATGACAGATGAGTTTCAATGCTCGAACCTGTTTGTACAGGGCTAATCTGCTCCTCAAACGATTTCTGTGGGCATAGAAAGGAACACCGGTACAAGACTCGGAAGCTCCGGAGTCAAGAGACTGGCGAATACACGCCGTCAAGCACTGGCAACATATGGACTTAGTAGGTTAGAGTGGATGGTTGTATTGTGTAGCATTCATCGTGTTTTCAGGCTACGTGTAGTGCTACCCGTGGAATTGTTTGTGAGATGTCTCAATGGTGGCAGCCAAGCTTGGCATGATTCAAGTTTGGTTTCTAGTAGCGCCTCAGGGTCCAAGTCTTCCAGAGTCCCACCGCTCACTTGTAGTCACCATTTCAGCAACACATCTAGTCGCGTATGAATCTAATTGGGTATCCGTTCCTTCGTATCAGCCCTAGGGCAAAGACAATCAGCATCAAAGGTGTGCTCGTAAAACTGTCCCGGTCGTTTAAATTGACCTTTTCCCCCTCAGGTATCGAACTACGCGTGCTGGCGCGACGCAAGCTCTCCCCCACGAGGCAGTATTGGCAAATCAAGTTTTCCGTAGGCGAGGACGGATCTCCGAGACGACCAGCCAGGTTCGAGTTGTAGTGGAAGGTCGCCCCGATGCAGACCAGACGAGAATGTAAGCTAACCGACGGCCCTGATTCTTCGACTGAAGAAAAAAGGTTGCGGAAATACAGCGCGGCGGTGCACTGACGGCAGTTTTGAATTGAACGACTAAGAAATTTCTCCAGCAATGATTTGCTAACACGAGCGTCTCAGGTCTATTGATTATACCCCGTCTTGTCACACGACTCTCCGCCCAGTCCGCGGCAGACGCAAAATTCTACACAGTACACAGTCAATATTCGTCTTCCTCGTGAGGTCCGATGCCTTTCGACAGCCAATAGGATCACCATCTACTCATCCGGCTCTTGCGCATGTCGTCGTCGTCCGACCCCGCGACGTCGTATGCCTCGTCCTCTAGCCCATCTTCCGAAAGATCATCCTCGTCCGTTGTGTACGTCGTCAGTGGATCAAGTTAGCCCGTTCCATTCGTACGTCCAGATTAAGGCAAACATAAGCGGAATCGCACCACTTGAAACGTCAATTTATTTATGTGAGTGAATATTCTCCGTTCTACGCCAGAAAAACTGAATTCTCTCAGGGACGGTGATTATCGTTCCTCGCCTGAGTCGTCTGTTCATTATGAGGACTAGGTGCCACTGTCTGTCTCATCCCACCACACATCCCAGCCTCCAGTCCACCTCATGGCCTCCGCCCCAGGGATACGCTTAGAGAAGCATGACAATAATACGCCGCCGTCTCGACTCCTTCGGGTTGTGGAACAAGTAGGTGTTCAAAGTTGTCCATTATACTATCGTTCATCTTTCCTTGCAGAGTCGGAAGAAGTCTACATAGCGGCCACCGGAGGTGCACTTAAAGATTTCCAGCTAATTGGTCTAGATTGGCTCGCCTGTTTGTGGTCAAAGGGCGAAAATGGCATCTTGGCTGATGAGATGGGTCTCGGGAGGTACAGCATGATCTCTCGTTCCATTTCGTGTTGCTGACGCATCCTACTTAGACTGTCCAAACCGTCTCGTTCATATCCTACCTTTTTCACGAAAAGCACCAATACGGACTATTTCTCGTTATCGTTCCTCTCTCAAACATCATTGCATGGCAATCCCAATTTGCTACTTGGGCACCCGACCTGAACATCATCACTTATATCGGAACGGCCCGTGCTCGTGAGGTCATCCGCACCTACGAGTTCGGCCAGTCGAACAAACGATTGAAGATGAACGTTCTTCTTACCACGTATGAGCTGACGCTCAGGGATGCGAAAGAGTTGGCGGACATTAAGTGGCAGGTGCTGGCCGTAGACGAGGTCCGTTCACGACTGGTGTAAACTGCTTTACGCGCTGATCATCGCTCTCGAATAGGCACATCGCTTGGAGAATTCCGAGAGTCAGATGTATGAGACACTCCGATCGTTCTCTGTTGCATCTAAGCTTCTCATCACGGGTACCCCGTTGCAGAACAACGTGAAAGGTACAGGTTCCCGCCGGAGGGGTTTTTCATTGCCTTACTCAAGCTTCTCTCGATTGCAGAGCTTTTGTCCTCGATGCACTTCCTGATGCCGGAGAAGTGTGCGTACAGTTTTCCGGCTCAGTCCGACGACGCACGCTCATTTGACCCACAGTCACCCTCACCAATGAATTTGATCTCAACGACGCTGATCACGAAGCTACAATTAAAGAACCTCACGCTCAATCAGAGTCGCTGATGCTCCGACGCTTGAAGCGGGATGTGCTTACCTCTCTACCCACCAAGAGCGAGCGCATCCTGCGGGTGGAGATGAGCGCTCTCCAGACTCACTTTTACAAAAACATCCTCACAAAGGTGCGTGCCCTTCACCTCTTGCTAAGAGTAGTACGTTGTAACCTGGTCGAAATAGAACTTCCAAGGTTTGGTCAAGAGCTCCAACGAGAACAACAACATAAGCTTGCTCAATATCGCCATGGAACTTAAGAAAGCCGCAAATCACCCATACCTCTTTGACGGTGCAGAGAACCGCACTGATAACCCCGAAGAGACCCTTCAGGGCCTCGTTATGAATAGCGGCAAAATGGTGTTATTGGACAAGTTACTTGCACGACTGCGCCAAGATGGTCATCGCGTCCTCATTTTCAGTCAGATGATTCGCATGCTCGACATTCTGAGTGACTATATGAGCCTGCGTGGATACCAACACCAACGTCTTGATGGCATGGTTGCGTCAGAGGCACGGAAGAAGTCCATCGCGCACTTCAATGCCCCGGGATCTCCGGACTTTGCGTTCTTACTCTCCACACGCGCTGGTGGTCTCGGTATCAACTTGGAGACTGCCAACACCGTCATCATATTTGATGTGAGCAACTCACAGTCCGTCTTCCGCAGGTCCTTATTTCTGTGTAGAGCGATTGGAACCCGCAGAACGATCTGCAAGCCATAGCACAAGCTCCCAGGATTGAGCAAAAGTCACATGTCAGCGTTTACCGCTTCGTGACCAAGGACACGATGGAGGAGGGTGTCTTGCGAGCAAAGAAACATGGCTCTGGAGTATGCCAGTAAGTCCCCGGCTCTTCCTCTCCGCTGCCATATGAATGATATTTCGTCAGTCATAAATCAGATGGACATCTCTAAGACTCCTCACAGCTCCATTGTCTTGAGCGAAGATGAGCTAACTGCTGTGCTCAAATATGGCGCCCAAAGGATGTCAGTACCAGAATGTGGTGCTTTGGACGATTTCTCACAGAATCACAGGTTCGATAAGGACGACTTGCAACAGGACCAGAAGCTTGACGAAATGGACCTCGACGAAATCCTCAACAGAGCCGAGGACCACGAAACGATGGCCGCTGGTGGTGA
>JBBPPX010000302.1:0-31656 GCA_038092235.1 Leccinum boreale | reverse complement strand
AAGGCGTTGTTCTCCATCATCGGCAGCGAGATGGACTGGAAAGAGGACGCGCTGAGGTAACGTTGTCCCCCCCCCCTCATCTCTTCTTCGGTTCTCACGTAGTCGCTCACTACAGCTCCAAGTTCGTCTTTAACAATCCTAATATCAAAGACGCTTGTGGATGCGGAGAATCCTTCACGGTCACATAGCATTCATACTAATAATATTTCTCGCAATGCATGATCCAGAGTACCCCCACTGCACCGTCTATATATATACAGCTGTTCCTGTATCCTTATTATACACAGATGCCAACGCATTCCGATCCCCCCTCTGTTCGATAAGTGGTGTCTTTGTTCGCAATTTACTTGACGTACGATAGGTACATATTATACAATACGCTACACTGTCCGCATCACGATTTCTCCCCTTCCAAAGATCAAACTACTAAGAGAAAGCAGACCAAACCCAACCATACCACTACGCGTCCAGAAACTCCTTGGGCATGTCGGCAAAAGCTGCCGCACCATTGCCCATTAGCGCTAGCTGCGTAAGGCATATTGCAGTTTGACGGTACAGTCGATCAAGCAAAGGTCGTGCTGGACGTCCTTGGGATTCTATACAAGCCGTCAGTTCTCCCTCGTCTCAGACTCGGCAGATATTCGGCTTACGCAGAATAGCTTGATTAAGTTCCGTAGCGAGGGCCACCCTCGCGGACTGTCCCGCGACCTCGGCTGCGTCTCCCCCAGCCTCCAACGGATCGTCGTAAGCCATGATGACCGACGTCCGCTTGAATATTGCCCGGATCTCCGGTCGGTTCTTGTAATCCGACTCCAACTCTTGGCCATACGCAACCGCCTTCTCGAGGGCAGATCCATACTGCGCTGCCGTTGCGCCAGCCCAGCTGCTGGTGGAGGAGAGCGAGACGACAGAGGGCTTACGACTTGGCCTGATCGCAATCGGCGCACTGCTCGTGGGCATTTTCATCTCGGCATGCACACCCACGTCCAGTACATCGACCTCTGCCTCGCCATCGTCGATATCCATACCCACTCCGTCCACCAAGACCTCCCCATCGCTCGCAGTTGTGTCCTCGCTCACAGATTCCAGGACTGATCCGGACACAGATCTAGATATAGGTCCAGAACCCTCCACGTTCATCTCATTTTCCTCTGCCGTCATCTTCTTCTTCAGTTCCGCAGCCTCGAGCACGAGCTCGACAAATTTTCGGCACCGAAGCTTAAATAACATGAGCCCTGCGTCCGCCTGGAGTACTAGCGGGAAATGTCTGCGAGTCTCTGCTAGTGCAGTATCCACATCCCCGGCCACAACACACTGAATGATGCGAGTGCGCAACTCGATGTCGTCAGCGGGGATTGGAGCCAAGGCAGTAAGCCTGGGTGCAGAACCGGTCGAAGGACCATCGCTGAAATCCATGTCCATGACATAGTTATCCGCGGACGTAGGCGCAACCGTCACGAGTTCGGGACTAGACAGGCCGCCACGTGCTCGGCATTGAGTCTCGAACGCTCGCGCTGTGCGTGCGTAGCCGTGATGCGAAAGATAAGACAGGACAAGTTCATTGAGCGGAATCTTGTCGCTCGGATCGACGATGGAGCTGGCGATACTGGTGGGAGTGGGGGTGCCGTGCGGGGAACGCCTCTCCATGGGCCATGTCAAGGGAGTAGATTGAATCTTGGCCCAGGTATGATTGCGTTGTTGAAGCACGTGATCCTCTATGTCGTACTTGAACGTCTCTTGTCCAAAGTTGGTGTAAACAGACTCGTTAGTGTGAAAGAGTCCGACCGCCGGGAAGACGTCACAATCTTTACCGACGTTGTCGAAAACGGTGCCTGGGGATATATATATATATCTCTTGGTGATCAAAGTAATTGCATCCAAGCTGGACATACCGAGAAGAGAACCGTTCTTGGTGTAGAAGACCTTGTTCTGGGTAAAGTCGATACCACAGCCGACGACATCACCGACTAGAAATAGAAATGGATATACTTCGCTGTGCGAGAACCAACGGCAAGCGTACCTCCAAATGTAGTACCAAAAGGTAAACCGGTCTTGTCGCCAGAACATATGGTGCCACTTTCTCCGTGATATCCCCACGAGTTCTTCTCCCACCCTGGGAGGCGGGACACTTTGACCTCACGCGCGATGAAACTGGGGGTTGTGAATTATTAACTCCGTGTCAGTCAGCAAGGGAGTGGCGAACCCAACACTTATGCGACTGTGTGAGAAAGATGAGAAGGAGCGCAGGGTAAAGATAAGGAGTGAATGTACCTCTTGGACGCTTTGCTGGTGACCTCTACTTCGTAGTAATATATTCCGCAAGCGGGTGAGGCTGGAACGGCGGTACGAGCTGCTGCGGCGTCCTTGTCGGAACCTCCGGATGCTCCGGGGGCTAAGTGGTATTTCGGAACAAAGCCGGAGTGGTAACATACCTTGATATATTAGTTCTCGGCCATCTCCGCATACGGTGAGATGTGGACTTCTGTATTCGTCGCACCAGCGAGTGGGTAGCAACAAGGCTGGTGACGAGGCAGTGATGGGAGATGGCGTGCCCTTTGGAATTTCGCGGGGAGGGCTCATATCGTCGTCGTCGCTGTCGTAGGAGGGAGAGCGTTGCATGCGTCTCCCACTGGTGGAATCTGGTCTCACGATGGGTTCTGGTTTGCGGGAAGAAATCAAAGGGGATGATTCTGTTTGTAATAGGTGCCGCAAGGCAGAATGTTCGAGATAGGCTGGGCGAGGGAACGGCAGAGGCTCTGTGGTAGCAGGGGGAATGAGGGTGGAAGTGGGTCGTTGAGTGCTGCGTGCACGAACGCCAGTGGAACTCTGCCGTCTTGTCCGGGTGGGCGAACCTGAGGAGGTAGTAGGAGAATCACGGGGACAAAGTATATCGGTGGTGAAAGTCGAGTCAACCCTGATCACGCGGGGTTCATAAGGGGTGTAAGGAGATGCGGTACCGCGACCGGACAGGACTGATGGGTGGGGGAAGGAGCGAGAGGTGGACCTGGTTGGGGAAGTGGATGTGACTGAGCTGTTTCCACGGACACCGTACGGGATTCCGATAGATCCGGAAGTATTTCTAGATGACCATGCTTGGCTTGGTAGACGGGGACGGGACTGAGTAGGACTGGTAGAGAATGGCATAGGGATTACAGACTCGATGTGTCGAGCGGGGGTCGACATGAGGGGTGACAACTTAGTCACGATTATGTGTCACGCAGTTAAGTACTACGCGTCTCTGTCCCTCACTATCATGGTCTGTCCTCCCACATCCCCCGCATACATCCATCTGACTCTCACAATACTGTAGGAGCCTTCACTACGTCTCGTACCGCACGCAGAACAAAAGTCCGCCTCCGTCACCGCCACAGCCAACAGTCTCGGACTCCACGATACCCTCCAATATGGCCCACGCAGCATCGCCGCGGAAACCAAGTCGAGGGGCGACATCCAGAATCGTCTTTCTCGTGTAAGCGATTGTACTATGTACTTGGTGTCGCTAATCCACCCAGTGGGAGGAGACGCAAGACAACCTGAACCTGACGATGCTTCGTGACGTGTATGGGCTGCACGCGCCAGCACGTCTACTGATGGAACGCAAGATCGTCGCTGCGGTAAGCTCGCGTGACCATGATGCGAACAGCATGCTAACGGCTCTGCGCGATCACAGAATCCACACATGCCTGGCATGGGACGGAGCAACATCCACCTGGACATTCTGATGGGCAGAGACGAGACCCTGGATCCGGAAGACTTTTTCCTTGGTCAGTCTATTCGATGTACATCGTGTGTGTTGCTGATTAGCTATTGAACAGGGATGGAACGAGGCTATCCACAGAATTTGCACACTGAAATGGAAAAGAAACGGAGGATGTAAGATTAGGATTGTATATACTTGTTTGGTCAAGGAGGAGTCGAGTTTGTTTAGATTGCGTAAACGTTGTCAGTTGATCTGCTGCAATGTCCACAGACGCTTTTGATCCAGCGCTATCCGTCGTAGATCCTTCTCTTAACTCTGGCCCGCTACCCTTGTTCGACTACCAACTCAAACTACTCAACTACTCCTTTCTCTCCTTCTTCCAGGAAAGGTGCGTATTAGAACCCCTAGTAAACCCCTCGAGATAATCTCATTCCACCCAGGAAGCGCATAGAGGAGTCTTAGTGAGCTCTTTTGTCTCCATCCTTTCAATCACGACACGACCTTCGTAGCATCGATTCCATCCTCAAATTACACCGCAAGACAAAGTCTATCGATGCCTTTCTAGATGATCGCACAGAGATGAGCACGGCTCGCCGCGCATGGGGTGAGATCAGGGACAACGTAGAGAGAGGTTCGTTCCTCTGCCATCATCCAAATCTCCTCATTCATTTACCTCTCTCAGAGGCACAAACGAGACAAGCCTTCCTCTCGGCCCTCTCCCAAGATGTCCTCACCACCTTAACCGCCCTAAAGGTGCATATCTACTCGTATCATGTAATGGTCGTAGCTAACTGTCATTCGGTCAGGAAACACAGGAACGCACGCGTAAACGCATCAAGGAAGACATCAAGGAGTCCAGTTCTGCCTACAACGATTATGCAGAGAACACGCTACCGAAACTGAAGCGCTCTTACCTCAAAAAGTGTCAAGAGGTCGAGGTCAGCTGTTTTACTTTTTCCTTGTTCACTACCTCACCCATAGTCAGGACCACAAGCTCGCAGCCGCCTCTGCATCCTCTCAGCCTCCCTCGACCGCTCCGTTCGCTGAAAGCGGTATAACACCCGTACCCAACTCTCGCTCAAACCCTGTCTTGCCCTCACGGCCCCCTGTAACTGCCCCACAACCTCTTCGACCCCTCGATCGCAGACCTTCGGGGACCGCCCACGTGTCCCGCAACCGTTCTCCTTCGAATTCGGGTACAACATTTTCGGATTTTGCCCAGCATGGTATGCAATATTTTCCTAATCTGCGTATTGAGGGCTGAACTGCCGCAGGTAAGAAACAGCTCAATCAGTTGATGACGCTCCTGGATAAGGGTTCCACAGTCAAGGAGACCCTTGGTGTGCGTTCTGAAAACAGTGCGCTTCGTGCAATTCGCGCCAAACGTGAAGCCGATGAGGCTGGTCAGCCCGTCTCTCTCTCTCTCAGATGCCTTTTTCACGTTTCTTCCAGACAAGGAATACCGCAAGGGGGTTCACTGGCTAGAAACCCTTCGGCTTCGTCGGACGAAGATACTAGAAAGCGCATATAAAGTTCAAGTCCATGTCCCTGTTATCTATGTAAATTTCTGACAGCATTCTAGAGCCTTGAAAACTTCGTTCGGGATTATTCAGCCACCGTCAAAGGCGTTCTCGAAAAGTACACCGACAACATGACGTTCGCATGCTTTTCTCAGATTATGTGACATGACACTAACTAGTCCACAGCGCGGCTACGATGGCGCAAACGGCTCTCTCCGAACATGCCAGACCACTGGTTACAAAGATTTCTCCCGAGAAAGATGCATCCATCGTCACAATGCATATTCCCCGCGCCTTGACGTCCCAGATTCCGAAGCCTATATTATATTATAATTATAACGTTGGGGAATGTAACGATTTGATCTTTGGCGTCAGTCTCGTAGACTATGCGACGTCTCGGGGTCTTGGAGACGCGGAATTTCCGAAGATCATTCGAATCTGTATCCAGGAAGTCGACGAGAGGGGTTTGGAATCGGAAGGTATCTACCGTGTAAGACATTCTTTTTATTCGCAAAATCCTCATTTTCACTCCAAAGCTTCCAGGTGTCAGGGCGCCATGCAGTTGTACAGGATGTGCGAGTTTTGGACTTGTTCCGTGGGCCTGAGCTGACGCAAGTATAGCTGCAACACAAGATAGAAAGAAACGAGGCTGCCTTTAAGTTCAACCGATTGACCGATGATGTATACGCTGTTTCTTCGCTTCTAAAGGTGAGCTTTGCACTTTCGATGTGGCGCTACCTGACGCAACTTATTAGCTGTATCTACGCGAGCTACCAGAGCCATTGTTCAGGTACCCTCTCTCAGACCGTACTGAACACCCAGATGGCCGAGGTAACCACCATTTTTGTTTCTAAATGTTTCATTCGTCACTTACATTGCACGTTCAGTAGGGGATCCCAACTTCATAGCCCAAATGCGTTCCAAGATTCGTAGATTACCAGCCATCCACCGTGAAACTCTTCGAGCGATCGTGGAACATCTTGCGCGCGTTGCAGCAAACTCGGAAAAGAACAAGATGGATGTCAGAAACTTGGCAATCGTGTTCGGCACCGTCATCTTTGGCGAAGAAGATATCCCAAAGGCTGGAGATTTGTTGAGCGTTCAGAGCATCAAGGTCCTCGACCTTTTTCCGCCTCGAAAGAAACTAACACTTTGTGCCAAAAGGACACGAGGATGGATGACTTGATTCAGAATACGTTGCAACTCTTCGAGGATCCAGTTCCGAGCAGTTCTCCGCCATTGCCTGATGCCCCACCTGGAGAGCCAGCCCCCGTATACAACTACGGTTCGTCCCACACAAGGGTGGCGAGCATTCTACCACGGCCGCTATCACCCCGGCGAAACGAGGACTTTACCCCTCGATTGCCACCCCGACCGGCATATAGCATTCATCCATCACTCCGGGCCAATAACCCAGTTTCGCCTACTCAGGCGACCATGGACATCCCGCCTATCTCAGCTCGTTCCGTCGAAGAGCCGACATCTGATAATTCTGATAATACGAGCGAACCGGCGGAGCCACTCATCTCGATTTCCCAGCCTCCCTCACCGTCCGCCACGTCGACACATTCCAGCTCTCTTCCTCATTCGTCCGCCAGCGACTTCTCGCTTCATCAGCGTAACGACACGTCCAACCTTTAGTATTACTTTGGGAGCCTCGTAGAATCATCACAATCTTGAATAGGGTATGTTATATTGTATTCACTAACACCCAAGAAGAAGTTCGCAGAATCCTTATACAGAGAACGAGCTGTGCCACTGTGCCACAGCCCAATCACTATCCATCTCCTCTTCGTGATCTCTCTCCATTTCAAGCTCCTTGTCCCATTGTCTGTGCCACTCGATGACGTCCGGATGGGCTATGACCCTGAAGCAAAGCAAGTAAGCTAGGGCACAACGCGATGAGAGTTCGATGGACCTACTTTACGGGATCGAAATTGACGATCTCCAGTCCTTCCGTGCAGGTTGCGCGCGAAATCGCTACGTACGCTGAACCATGCGTGGTTGTGTGAGCGAACGACAGGATGCTAGATACAATCAAGTACCTTGACCCTTTTCGAATATCCGAGCCAAGTCCACCTTGACTCGGCTGAGCGTCTGTCCCTGCGATTTGTGTATGGACATTGCCCAAGAGAGGGCGAGCGGGATTTGCAATCGCCGCGCCTCGATGTTCCCATCCAGACCCTCGACCATGAACTCGACCGGCGAACACAGGATATATTGGCCGTTGGTAAAATGTACGAGCGGCCAGGGCTGGTCCTTTTTGAACATGTGATTATTGAGCGGGACTAGGCCGTGCACGTCTTCCTTGACGCCCGGTATGTTCGCGGTGGTCGGAGGTGCACCCTGGCCTTCCTTTCGTCGTTCCTCTGCGATTGCAATGTGGCGACTTTGGGCTTCGTGAACGGTAATAAAGTCGGCCACTTTGCCCAGCGACCCGTTGACGAGCCCGCTTTCCTGTATGTTCTGGGGTGGACGAAAACGTGAGATGTCACGGACCAAAAGAAAAAGAGAAAAAAAAAACGTACGCGCAGCAACATCACCTGTGCGCCCACCTTCAAGGGGACTACCTTGGGGCAAACAAGCCTTTCGAGCAGCCTGTCTGCCTGGACGGCGGTGAGGTTGTTCCCATATATATCACGTCCAGCCGAATCCATTGCTTTATATGTTCTTGTTTCGCCGCTCAGTTTGTTGATGCACGCGAGGTTGTGTTGGTCCACTTGGGCGTTGATGGGAAATCTAGATAGATAAATATATAAACGTGACGAAAGCGAGCACATATAACATACAATAGCGTCGGGCAGATACCGTCGTCGTAGTGTATCTGACGACCGAGCTTCTGGAATTCCCGTATATGCCAGTCTTGTAGGTCACCGGTCCGCATCGAGGCGAGCATCTCAATGAAAGCTTGGAGGAGAGAGAGGGGCGTCAGCCCTGTTCAAATGGGCGGATCGAAAAAGGAAATGGCATACTGTTGTCTTTTTGGCGGAAAACCTTGGAAAGTTTAACCATGTCCTCTATGCACCGTGGCCAGCTCCGCGCTCGGAATGCAAAGGTAGCATCGATTTTACTCGTCGAATCCCGCTCAGGTACGGGAGGTAGCTGGAAGAAGTCGCCTGAAGCAACAAGCTAGAGAAAAGAATCACGTTTTTCTGTTTGGACTACCAAGCTGCTGAACGTACCTGGATGCCTCCAAATGGAGGTCCATGTGAGTGACTATCCCTTCGCACGAAGCGCGCAATTTCTTCCTAAACCTCGTATGTAGGCCGAAGCAATCCTCTAAAGACGAGCTAAACCCTACCAATTTATCGAACAAACGTGCGTCCAGCATCGATACTGGCACAAATCAATATCGCTCCGGGTGTGATCCCATACAAATGGACCGACCTTCATCGATGACAAGAGTCTTGACGTCTATCCACCGCTTCTTTGCCTGGTTACTGATACGAAACTTGAGCTTTTCCACTGGCTCTTTTCCAAAGCCGATGCCAGCCCAAGAATTTATCGTCTGCCCGCCAATGTTCAGACCAGCTATTCCCGTCGGTGCGGTGACCGCCACTCCGCTGATACCATGTTGCGAGCGTAGATAGTCGATGATGGCTCGAAGTAGGACTGACTTTCCCGTGCCTGCAAAAAGACGATGATGAATGCGCCGGTCTCATGTAACACATCTCGAACGCGGGCATTTACCAGCTGGTCCAGTAAAGAAGATATTCCGGCCAGATTTGACCAGCTCCAAGATCTTCTTCTGCTCGTCCGAGAGTTGGATGAGAGGCTCTGCTGTGGGGGGTGGGCGGGGGACGTCGTTTATTTGAGATAGTAGTTCGTCCGGTATCAACTCCATTTGCTTCATCCAGGGGGAATCGTCTTCAGGACCATTCGAACAGCTCATGCTTGACGTCGAGGACGGAGTTTCTGCACGATCGTTTGCTCCGTTGGACATTTTCAGGTTGACACTGACGTCTAGCAAGTCCATACGAAGACGGAAGAGCAAAAAAGAAAACAAAGTCAGCGTGAGATGATCAATCTGGCTCTTTGGGCAGGAAGAAAATAGTATGTCTTTGAAACGCTTACTCGTGGTATGACTAGTACTATGGATCGTCGTCGCGGGCGATGAACCAAATTGGTACCCCGTCAACCAATCTTGAGCGTCATGGATATTGTCGAAACCTTTCCCGCTGGACCCACTTAACCCTAAAGTCTGGGTTCATTGAAGACTTCCATACAGTGTACAACCGATGAAATGCCACTCACTGCAGCTCGGAACTGGAAACGTCGTAGCCTCATGTTAGCGACGCCGCCCACCGGGGATCATGATGTCGAGATGCTACCGGGTACCCACATTAGCACTGTTGTCATATAAGCGTGGGCCTTCGCGCCCGATGCGTACTGCATAATACCGTCGTTCGCGATACATGGCTCGACAAGGTTAGTGAACGCTAGACGCACTTTACAAAAACGACTGTGTCGCGAGGCGTGATGATCAATTGCGTGGGATCAACACGTGGGGGCTTGAAACATCGTTCTTGAACGTTAAGTTGAACAATGAGATCCTCGGTGTTCGTTTTCCAAGTTAGTGAACGACTTCCCACAGCGCCCTGGGCCCCTGTTGGGCTAGCGGCCCTCGATGTTGTCGGCCAGGTCATAGACGAGGTTTCTGGGCGCTGTCGCCATCCTCTTCGAAGTACCTCGTTTGGCTATCACTGGCAACACGACACGCCCTCAGCAGTATCTGCCAAGGCCGATAAGTCTTGCACAATTTAGTTGGCTCGGTCTGTAGCCATACTGATACATATTCTTCTCTCGTTGTCTCGTCATGAAGTCGATGGGGAAGCCAGTATTGATAGATTAATTAAAAGAAGAAGCCCTTCACTCCCCACCAGGAATCGACTCTGGGTCAACCCTGCAAACTGCATCGCCGAGGCCAAGTGGATTACCTCGTCTGGACTCGCCTCGTCTCCGACCGTCGTATGACAGGCAGACAGGTAGGCAAAATCCCGGTTCTCCAACTCACATCCCATGGTCCGTTCCACGGTAAAGCGGCCGTCATAGAGCCCGAATGCAGAGTCAAAATGTTGCTTCCTGTTTGAGATACCGTGACAGGCAAAGTGTGAGCCCACTGGCTCCTCCTCAGCTCCTTCGAGACTCGGGACATACTCGATTCTGGACCATCAAGGCAGATGAATGTCATGAGACCCTGGATACGCTCAGCGACGATGACTAAATCGCCGTCGACGGGGAGGAGTTCGCTTATGATTGAAAGTCGTCGCCGGTGGATCATTCCGTCTCGCACGGATGACGGCAGTCAGAGTGGGTGTGTAAGACGAGACGTACAAATGGGAAAAAAAAATTGGCCCATCCGATATGGACAGCCGCGTGCAATGGCGGAAGGCAGAACTCGGCAGTGGGACACCACACCAGACACGTGAGCAAGGTGGAACTGTCGTCTAGAGCGGCGATCGGCGAAACGACCTCATCCCAAAGGATTCTCCGAGAGGAAGTGAGCTCTACCTTTCCCCATGTCCATTGATTTTGCATCCAAAGTCAAGGACTGGAGCTCCGACATGTCCTGAACACACTGTTTTGTAATTTGCAATGGGATGTGAACTGGATCTCTGTTGAAAAAAAAATAACGAATGTATCACAGGTATATTGACTAGCATTCACGATGACCACAGGTCCGCCACTGTCAGCGTGCTGGAGTTCGGAGAAGGAAAAGGGGAGAAGCAAGCAAGCAAGACCGGGTAATTTGCGAATGTTGGTGATTGTGAATTCCAGATCAACATTAAGACTGCACGGCCTGTTGTGTTGATCTGGACCTTGTGAATGACACGCATTTACAGCTAACGATGGCCCTGGGTGCTCAAGCTGCGCCATGCAACGTCTGTTGAAATGGCCGTCCGTGCAGCTCCACCATTTCGTCCCGCAGTGTCTCTGCAGCCGCCCACATCCGCTCCACCTTGGGATCCCGAGCATACCACTGCTGTTGCTCGAGAAACACCGGCCGGAAACGACGCCGAGCGGGCGGCGGTCGGGCAGGCGTCGTCTGCCCTTGCGAACGAGACGGTGACGACGGCGGCAACGTTAACGGTCGCGAGTCGGCGTGCACTGGCGTGGCAGTCACATCCGACGCCGTCACATAACGGGGACGACGGGGAGTAGAAGGGCCAGCGGCCGGAGACTTGGCCAGCTGTTGCGCGGCTGGTGACTTGGCGGAGCCGCTGCCCTTGAGGGCGGCGAGGAACGGGTCCGTGGAAGCTGCTGAGGGACGGGAGCGCTTGTCGCGGGAACTGCTCCTCGTACTCATCCGATCGGTGGACGACGGAGCGTCACCAATCCGGCGTTTCTTCGTCGGTGTCTCGGGAAAGGGTGCGCTATTGTTGTTACTGTTATCGTTGTAGTCTTCGTCGTCGTGGCCGCCCGAGGATGAATGCAAGAAAGCCACGGTGCGCTTTTTAGAGGGCGTCGTCGTGGACCTCGACGTTCCCCTCCTCGGTCTGATGGCGGATTTTACCGGAGATTTCTGAGGAGAGGCGGGGGTGGGATTGGGAAGTGGAACGTGGCTGACTTCAGACGACGCCGATGCTTGACCTGCACTCCGCTTCTGAAGCAAGTAGGTCTTGATCTGTTCTGCCACGCCTTCGCATTGCTTGTCGAGTGCTGCTACAGCCGCTTTAAAGGACTTCAGGGACAGAGAATAAGCTTGGCAGAAGGATCGCTCTTGCAGGGAGGGTTCCTGGCAGGTTCTATGATTGCACGCGTTCGGACGCGGAACACAAGAAAAAAAGACCTTACCTCCATCAACTGGCAAACCCAGCAAAAGACAGCGCATGTCATGAGGTTCGCGCCGTACCTGTCCTTCAGCATATCGAAGCGCGAAAATCCAGCCTGAGCGTCCTCCATGCAGGCTATGACATCTTCCCTCGGGTTCACGCGGTACGCGTCGACGAGCGCCTCGTACGTGACGTTTGCGGCGGTGTTCTGTTCCTCAGTGCCGAGTGCGGCACGCACTTTCTTGACGATGTCGGAAAACTCCTGCGGCGCTACACACACGGCGGCCACTGCAGACTGGAGTGATACTTCGCTCGAATTCAATCTGTGATTATTCGAGATGAGAAGGTGCACGGTGATGGAAGGAAACGCGTAACTGTTCGGACGCCAGATACGCGCATACGGCGGGTAGAGCGGCAGAGTTTTTGACGACAAAGCCAGAGCCCGGACAAGTTCTCGCAATGGCAAGGCGCAGAATTGACTGGGCCTTTTCGAGCACTTCCGAGGTGGAACATAATCTGCTCAGCTGTTGGCGTTGAAGTGTAGCCATGGTACACTAACAAGTTGCAACACTGATACTGCTAAGCGCTACTAAGCAGTTGCTTCTCACCACTGAGGCGCACATCATCGTACATTCATTCTGGTGAACATGGAGTCCAAGCAAGCCCCCCCTTTCCGCGCTGAGCATGTTGGCTCCCTCCTCCGTCCAGAGTATCTCCTCGAGGCACGAAAGAAGTTTGACAAAGGAGAGGTCAGTCGGGAGCAACTACGGCAGCTTGAAGTTCGAGCTATCGCTGAGGCAGCCAACATGCAACTTGAAGTCGGTATGAAGGGCCTTACCGATGGCGAATACAGGTCAGTGAACACATCATGACGCCGAACTCGAACTCCATCCTGATTCCTGATGGCATGCGATATAGGCGACGTTTGTATGTATCGTCGTAACCTATGTGGCCAGCACCTAATCGTTTGGATACCAAGTTTTTGTGAAGGTTTCTTTGAATATCTGGAAGGCCTCGAAGGTGATACACTCCTTTTCTATGTAATTGATGGGAAATCAAAGTTGACCTCGGTCAAAGAGGTTCACAATCCACCTGCGGAAATTTTCAAGGCAAGACTACACAATAGATCATTCTTCTTACAGCCCTGACATAGCTCGGTACACTACAGCTTTACGTTCCAGATATGCGCATGCTCTTTGCCAACAGTAAGTCCGCGCCTATAAACCATGGGAACACCAGTAGCATTGTCAACTCTGTCTCCCAGACATCAAGCTAAGAACCACCATTATATGCGTGGACAAAATTCGATGGGTCAAATCAGGCTATGTTCCACAATTTGAATCACTCAAACAATTCGTGCATCCCGACGAGGTCAAAAACATCAAGATAACCCTGATAGCACCCGAGTGGTACCATATACGTCACGGTGTGCACTCCCTTCCAGCGCTCCAGCAAGTCATTATTATTCACCGGCACACGAGGGGAGCACGCGTTCAAGCCAGGGGTATATGCTGACCGTGAAGACTTTTTCAATGACCTCGCCGCCGCCTACCGACAAGAGCTTGATGCCCTGTACGCGGCTGGTTGCCGCAACGTCCAGATCGACGATCCGATCTACGCCTTCTTTTGCGATGAAAGTATGCTCAAAGGAATGAGAGATGAAGACACCGACCCGGATGCCCTGCTCGAAGCTTACATTCGGCTGCACAATAACTGTCTTTCCACGCGCCCAAGAGACATGACAGTCGGCATCCACCTCTGCCGAGGCAACTTCCGGGGCTCAGTCCATTTTTCGGAGGGCGGTTATGACGCAGTCGCGATCAAGTTGTTCAACGACGTGAACGTGGACTGTTACTACCTCGAGTATGACACTGAGCGCGCTGGTGTGTTTCTTCCTCTTTTATAGCTGCCAGATGTACCCGTTGATGTACAGGCACGTTTGAACCTCTGAAACACCTTCCCAAGCACAAATCGGTCATCTTGGGTATTATCACTAGCAAATTCCCAGAACTCGAGGACAAGGCGGTTCTCAAAGAACGTGTATTCGAGGCTGCGCGGATCATGGCAAGCGGTACAGGAGAGACCGCGGACGAAGCGTTGCTGCGCATCTCCGTCTCTCCCCAGTGTGGTTTTGCGTCGCACGAGGATGGAAATATGCTCACGATGGACGACATGAAGCGCAAGTTGCAGCTAGTCAAGGAGCTTGCTGACAGCATCTGGGTAGATGCGTGATTCTTGTGGAGTAAGTCATCAATGCTAAAGGGCATGTAAAGAAGTAAAGAAGTTCTGGACCCGACAGTCGGTTTATACCAGTGTACTCCATGGTCTTTCGATCGCACATGTATGATATGATCCTTAGGAATTTTACGTGGCATTGCAAGTTTGCGTTCGCGTGTATTCGGCTACCTGATACGGGAACCAAGTTGAAGCAGACGCAGACGCAGGAAGGTAACCATTATAGAACGAAATAAGACGGAAATAGATACAGCAGCCTCAAAAAATCCAGCAAGTCAATTCAACTCCAGTCTTCGTCAGGATCAGTGTCAGACCATTCTCCAGCGTGATCTAACTCCTTCATCGTTGATTGCTGCTGCTCTAACTCATCGTGCCAAGCTAGAATTCGAGGATGAACCATAACTCTACACACCGTCAGTAGGATCAAGTGCAGATTCGGTTTGCTTACTTGTTGGCATCAAAGTTGAGGACTTCCAGAGTGCTCATACTCGTCGCTCGTGAAAGAGCTACATAGGCTGAGCGGAGTTGAGCACTGATCTCTGGCTAATTACGGATAACACCAACCTTGACCTTTCTCAAACGTACGGCCCAAGTCCACTTTCACGCGTTCCAGTGTTTGACCCTGCGACTTGTGAACACTCAATGCCCAGGCAAGAATCAAGGGAAGCTAAAACATTCTCAAATAGCAGTCAGCTTGGTGTCAACGAACGACATACCTGGCGACGTTTGGCCTCCATATCTCCAATAGCATTGTCCACTGTAAAATCAGTCGGCACGCAAAGCAACACCCTCCCATTTGTGAACCGAACGACAGGCCACTGGGAGCCATCATATCTCGCGGCTGCCTGTTGCACATCACGCTCAGAACCACGCAGTCCCTCTTCCGTAGCAATATCCATCTTCTTCCGCATCGCGTCTTGAGAAGTGCAAAATTCGATGACTTGTCCAACTGAACCATTTACCAGCTGTCCTTGGACCATGTTCTAAATAGACGAAATCCAGTGTCAGGAGAGAGTCGTTTTGCAGGATAGCATACCTTGATTAGCATAACTTGAGCGCCAACCTATCTTGTATTCAGTTAGCGCTATATTGATAGGATGGCCTAACAAACTTTGAGCTGAACGGCTCGCGGAGCAACCAGCCGTCCTAGCAATTTCTCCATTTGTTGTTCAGACACCCGGCCACCACCTGAATCATGCCCTGCGACATCGGTAGCGTTGTATTGTATTGCTTGGCCAGGGAGTGCGCGGAGTCTTGACTCGTTTGCACGTTCAACTTCAGCTCGAGTTGGGTATCTGCGGCATTGTCAACACATTTCCGGGACGATTAAGATATACAAGCACAATTGCGTTGGACCAATCCCGTCCTCGTAATGCAGTGGTCTTGAAAGTCTTTGTAAAGCTTGTATGGCATGGTCGTCAAGTTTCCCCACGCGCATATTGTTCAACATATCTACAAATGCTGTTGTTTTTGAGTGTCTGAACCCTCATCCTCGAGTAAGATACGAAATACCTTGTTCTTTTTGCCGAAATACCTTTGTCAGGATAACAGTGCGTTTGATACACCGGGACCAACTCTCCGCCTCAAAGGTAAATATAGATGGTACAGGATTCCCGTTTTTGTCACGGTCTGGAACCGGTGGCAACTGGCAAAAGTCACCAGAGAGGACAAGCTGACGGTGATGTGAGCCTCCTGGAGTACAACCGAGATAATATGCACGACCTGTATTCCACCAAACGGTTTGTTCTTGTCCCTCAGCGTTCTAGCAATAAACTCCTTTAAGTATATTAGCAGCATGCCCCGAAAATTTGAATCAAGAACGTACAAGTTTATCAAAAAGGACACCGTCGATCATAGATACTACAGAAAAGGATCATTAGCGAGCAACGCAAGCCTAGATATTCACGTACTTTCATCCAAAATGAGAATTTTCACGTTTCGCCAGCGATCGAGCACATTTCGCAGTTTCTCCTGACCAAGAAATTTGCCTGCGAGCTTCTTGGCGTCTTCATGTCCCAAGCCGATGCCCGCCCATGAATGCAATGTTGTGCCGCCGATATTCACCGAGGCAATGCCAGTAGACGCAGTGATTGCCAGAGTAGAACAACCTCTCCCACCACAAGCATCAATGATGGCGCGGAGTAGGACGGACTTTCCTGTCCCTACAGAAATTCAGCTTCCGTTCATGGTGAAAAAAATTATTATATCTGTTACCAGCAGATCCGGTGAAGAAAACACTTTCTCGCCTCCGTACCATTTCTAGGACCTCTCTTTGTTTCTCAGATAAGACAACAGCAGGTGAATGACTTTCGGGAACGTGCTCTGCAGGCGAAACACTTGTGTCTTGTTCGCTAGGGCATTCAGGGGTACGATTACGGGCTCGCGATTTTGAGTCAGACCGATGGAGATACTTGGAATCGGACGGACCGCCTGAAGGATAAGTCAGACAACATAAACCAATATTCTAAATTCCAAACACTTGCATTGGAACTTGCGTTCCATCGGGTGAGGTGTGGAAACCCATTGTTCTGCGTCTGCTTGACAAGTGAAGCTCTTGAATACAGCTGCCGGCCATCTCGAAACCTACGAGTTGCGTCAGAACGCGAATTTTGACCCAAACGCATGTTACATTTGCACTGCACTTTTGGTTCTTTCAATCAATTACCCCAGTTTATATTTAGATGAGAGAAGCTCGAGCTTACCTCTGCCCAAGTACCGTAAATCCTTGGCCCTTCGCGTCCCACACGAACGGCGTAGTACTTCTTCCGTGGAGCCTTTGGCATGACCTGTGACTTTTAGGTAACCGAACTTGAAGAAGATGGCTGGACGTAGTGCTAGTTAAGATAGATCGTCCGGGTGGCGGTGTAACGTTAACATCAAATCAAATTGTGTCAAGGCCGTTTATTCAGAAAATACTGCAAACTCAAACACGTAGAAACGCAATACGCAATACATAGAGACACGACCTACATATACATATCACAAGTACTTACTACAGCATTTCGAATGCGGAGGTCTAGACAATTTCTACAAAATTAGCCGGAAATACGCCCTCTTTACCGTTCAGTTTACCCCTCCACCTAGGACATGATACATCAAGTTGAGTATCCTCTTAGATAGTACAGGCTTACCAGTCATCAGTACTGTCGCTCTTTCGAGTGACAGTTATCACGTCTCCCTTTGAAAATGACAGATCGCCCGCCTGTGGCTGCCTCAGATGATCGTACCCGGCACGTCGAACTACTAGTCACACACCTCAACAGCTTTGTATTCATATAGAGCGATCGCACGAGCAACTCCTTCATGAGGGAGAAGTGGTTTGCTCAACTCAGGCTTCGTCTTGAAGCGCGGTAGAGAGGTTTTAACAGTATCATGATAGTATTCAAGGTCGTCCTCAGGCAGTGGAGTAGACGAAAATGGGGTTGTGAAACCAGCTAGGCCATCCCTCAATTGAGCAGGATACCCCAATTTAGGAGCACTCATGGAACGCGAATGCGGGACGGCCTTCTCAGAAAGGGTAGAGTGAACTGAACGGAAGGGTGGTAGTGAGTTGAAAGGGGACGCAGGATCATAGGAGTCCATAGGAGTGCGCGAAGTGCTCGTGGACACTCCTGCACTATGAGATGAGTGGTGGTTAGTCTGCTTTGCAGGACCCGAACCAGAATCAAAATCATTGAAGCCTGAAGAGTGACGATCTGGCCCGTCGACATCTTCCCATAGCGCAGGACTGTCGTCGTTATGGTTGTCAAAGAAGTAAGAGCCCGAGTTTGTTTGTCTACCCCAGTGCTGCGGGGGGAATTCGACATCCCTTCTCTTCTTCCTGAGAAAGGAAGAAAATCGCTGTGATTTTGGATCATCTTTACCGGTTCCATCGCGAGTGCCAAATACGTATGGAATCTCCCCTTCAGCCCGATCATCAATCCAGTTTGGATTCCCGAGCTTTCTTGTACATGATTCCAAGGTCATCACCAGTTGTTCCGCCCAGTCCGGGCATGGTATAGCCCCGCTAAGGAGCATCTTTGCTGTAACATCTTGATTATAAGCGAGGGTATTGGCATCCTGCCGCTCCATAATGACGGATCCTTCGATAGACACCCCTCCGAAGAGGCCCCGGGTCTTCGAGTAGCTATACCTGTTGTGGATGGTTCGATGCAAACCAAGTATACGATAGCAAATGACGTACATTGCAGCGACCCTTCCGCGAGTATTCAACGACCCGATTGCCTCCCCATTCCGACCTAATGGTCCCACGGCAACACTCATGTTTCCACCTAGAGTCAATGATCCAGCTGACATGAACGATTTCTGATGAGATAAATCAGCGATGCGCATTTAGAATGTGCATCTTGAACTCACGACTGCCTGTCGGGGATTGGCCTGAGTCAGTGACTCTTAACAACTACAAGGGTGACCTCACAGCAGATGAGTTCAAAACAATCAAAAAGTCCGTCATCTCTGCCCCAAGCTGGCCACCGACGCCTAGGCCAGCAGAACCGATCGCGCTAGGGGGAGACCAGGCTAAAGAGTTGACACTCGTTGTCAATATCTTGAATTAGTACAGAGCTTACATCCGTTTGGGAGTCTCGCGATGACAATTCCGGTCCCTGCACGTGCCGAGAAGAGGAACCCAGCTTTGAACACAGTGAAGATCGCGAATCCCTTGGCATTTTCCAGAACGCTGTGCGGTATGATCTGATGAATAGCCATAAGCATATAGCAGCCGTACGAGGTGAGGCCGCTTACACCGTCCAGACTATTATTCTTGCCATCGACGAGGGAAGCAACTGTACAGTACTCAGAAAGCGAGGTTTCGGAAACAAACAAACTCACATATCTTGGCAGCCTTCTGGCATTCTCTAGGTAGCGTCTGTGGTAATGGTGAGTTAAGCTTCATCGTCCGCACTCGGTATTTCACAAATAAGCCTTGGGTTCTGATGGACGAGATGGCGGTGGTAGTACGAGCGTCGAGGGATAGATGCGCAGTCGGCTATGCGGGTCCCATGATGAGGTAGCTGACAAATGTACTGAGGTGACGTGTGACGTGACCGAGATTTAATTAAACATGATCCGATTCCACTCAACTAATGCTGCATGCCGTAATACACCCCGATCGGACATGGGGCCCAATTACTACCATCTAGCAACTTCCAACCAGCATCTGTGATTCCTCCTGGCTGCGTCGCTCTAGCGGGGTCATTCTGGTCGAGTGCTGATTCTCCAGATTCTCCAGATCCAATGACCTTTTGTAGGCGCTCCTCCATGTCCACAAGATCGCGGGGCTTCCAGGGCTGCGACAGTCATTATCGGATCACGACGAGACAGTACCTCCCTTACCTTTTGTGTAGGAACCGGCACATAGGCGGACCTCAGGAAATCGACACTATATTCTAGATCCTTGAAGCCAACCGAAATTGCCCTTAGCAACTCATGTAGCCTGTCTTACAATCATCAGTATGATACGGCGAAAACGGAGTAAAACAATCGCACATTCTTGTTTTATTCCCGGGATTATATCCTGGGATAAAGGTGGAAGCAACTTGAAAAATAACATCTTTTCTCAAGTCAATTCCGTGTTCTGATTCGTCGGTCCATGTTTGCGCAGCCCAGGTCACCCAGCGGGCAAGGTATTCATAGTAAATAGCACTTCTTGGCTGTTTAGGATCTAGCTCAAGTACGTCTTTGTCCTCGCTTTCCGCTGTTAGATCATCCGACAAAATTGAGACGATTCGATTGATGAAAATAGAGGGGAATGTGGGATGGTTTGCACGAAGTCGCATAAGAAGCGGTGTCCACAACGAAAGACTGGCGGCTGTGGGCAGGAACGGATCTGCGGGAGCACAACATTTTCTACTTGATGATCAATGATGGTGAATGACATAGTCGCTGACGATCCCGACCTCTTAGCCACAGGGACAATGCCACCCTTGTCGAGCAGAGCATTGCAAACAACTTCCAATGCCCACTTTTCTTTTGCATCGGTTTGAGGAGCGAAGGAGTCATCATTCAATCCCCAACCTAGAGCATTAACAGCGAGTTCCGCTGAGACCAAGGTTTCTGCTATCCAGCGTTCGATATCGCGCATCGCCGCATTGATTTTATCCTGATAGTGTTTCCGCAATGACCCATCCCGAACAACAGTCTTCATGAGAACCTTATATGACTTCAAAAGAGGCGCGATAGGGCGCATTGACAACGATGCCGTTGATGTAGGGGCTGAAGGATAAAGAGTCGGTTGAAAGTAATTGTGGTAAAGCCACGATAGGGACTACAAACATCGGCGAAAAAAGAAGTCAGGAAAGTAGCGTGTCGGTATTGATGGATTACTACCTCTCTTCCGGCTTCTCGGAGTAACTCGAGACTGGGTAAATCCTCATGGGTTGCGGCATGTCTGAGCTCCACAAGCCACGACGGTAAGCCAAGCTGGGTGGCTATGGCGGCTATGGACCTTGCGTATGCTCCAGATTGCAAAGGATCAACCAACCCATTAACCAGTCGGATTACCGCTGTTGCATAGTTTTGTCGAATGCTGAGGGCCGTCTTAGCGGAGAAGGTGTTTCTGCAGGATGCGTCCAGCGTGCATGCTACTAATATAGCCAAGGCGGAATCGAGTGCATGAGGAAGTGGTGTCACTGCTTTCCATGCAGACAACTGAAAAAAATGACTTTAAACGTACTCTGTTATGGCAAGACTTACCCTGTTGATTGCAAGGGATTTGGCGTCGAGATCCTCTTCTTCCGCGTATATCCATGAACATAGTTGCTCCAGTTCAGTGATGTAAGCCCAGGGTACTCGTCGGGGTAGCCGCATTGCTCCTCGACGAAGCGAACGAAATTTAGCCGCTATAAAAAGATTTGTTACATAATCTTGTATACAAAATTAGCATAGCAAGTGGCTGTGTTGCATCGTATCGTGATGTTTTGTTTTTTTTGGACTGGCAGCGGCATCGGTATCTTGATGTTGGCGACATGGCTGTACGGGGGTGGCATGGGACACTGAGCAAGTTGCTTCAAGCAGTCCCCCCCGCAGCACACATGGCACGACTTTTTGCGGGGATGCGGCCAGCGCATTCCGGATGTACTAATCTATCCGTCACAGTGCGCACACTTTCGACAGTGGTCAAATTACGTGTTCGACTCAGATCAACGCACAGCCCCGGACGGTGGATAAGATTATGCGGACTGCGCGCGGGGCAAAGTATCACTGCCTCTATGGAAGCGAGTGCCTACATAATGGGTAAGCCCTCATCCCACTATCCTTCACTCACATTCATCTCCCTCGTCCGCTTTCCAAGATGACCGCCCTCAATACCCAAGGCATAATATCTGCGGTAACAATCGCAATATATGTCCCCGTCTTCTTCTTCGCCGTCCGTGTATGTTCTAGATATGGTATAAGGGAGAGGGCATGGCTATTGCTCGTTATCTTCTCGCTAAGTGAGTTCCAACATCCGTATATGATTTGGTGGGTTTATTTATTTACAACTCCCAGTCCGGATCGTCGGTGGTGCATTGCTGGTTGCTGCAGAGTTAATTGTGCCGGCCGTGACTGGACTATATATTGGAGGCTACGCCCTCGAGGCATCAGGCTTATCGCCTTTGCTCTTAACCACCCTCGGGTTGTTAGAAATCTTGTGAGCACTGCTTGTAACGATCGCGCCCTCGTCAGTGGATTGACCTTTTGTTAGAACTGAAGGACCAAGTGGAGAGCGGCAACATTCTTTCGTTTTCAGAATCTTGCACATCGTTGGAATCGTGGCCTTGGTTCTCACGATTATTGGCATATCGAGCTCGAGCTCAGGCAGTACTACAGAACGTCGTATTGGCGTGTTACTCTTTGCTGGATTGTACATCGTTCTAGTCGCCATCACTGTCCTGCAATGGACGAATCGCAACCGGCTCATGAAATACCGCAAGCAGGTAAGCACCTACCTTTCGCGATCACTTCACCTTGGCTAACTTATTACTCAGCTGCTTGCGGCAGTATCAGTTGCTCTACCCTTCCTTGCAGTCCGCGCACTGTATAGCGTGCTATCCACTTTCTCATCCAATACTTTTATCACCCCTGGTTCGTCAACCACCAACTCCGATAACCCCTTGGCCAAATTCAATTTGTTCACGGGAGAATGGCAAATTTACGTTGTCATGGAGGTCGTTATGGAGTATGCAGTGGTGGTCATCTACACGTCGGCTGGCACCGTATTACGCTTGGACCAAGATTATGGACTGCAAGAGTCTGATGAATACCCTTTGTACCGCCAGCAGTACTGAGTGGCTAGCTTCCTGGATAGCTTCCCTGTTTGAAGATCTGTATCATACCCCATCAACAGCCCTAAGCGGGCTAGGTTGTTGATACCTCTCAAAAAGTTTTTCTCTCTACTACGAGGCAGTACGCCGCGGTCAAGGAACCTCTTCCATCGGGTGGTCAGAAACTTATAGAGAACCTATTTAACTACACTGCCTGTAACTTATAAACCTATGACAGCTACGAACTAAACGCCATACAATGCATCACTACATCTCAATATTTCAATATATTAATAGCGCCCATTGCGAATGTCAGAGCTGCATAGTCAAGCGTTCCCCAAGCTACTCCGGGGAGCAGTCAACAATTCGTCTGGAGAGTGCTCCGGCTTAATTGAGCTCCTGAAGTAACTATTATTCTTCCCTGCAGACCGATATACCCGTAGCCAAGAAAAGCTGGCAAAGAGTTACTTTGCAAAGGCAAAGCTCAGTGAGGGTACATTCAGAAGGTGACAAAAAAAAAGGGGAGCCTTATAAGGACGTCAATTAATTACGTAATGAAAATTTACAACCTGCATTAGTTCTCAAGCAGGCTGACAGCAGGCACTACTATGTATCAATGCCGAAAGGAAGTGGTTAGTTGTCCGGTACTTTCCAAAGCCAAAAAGGTCCTGCCGCAACTTTGTGAGTGACCATTGAATATTCAATCCGCACAACTTGCACCTTACCAACAGGATCACCTAGGTGGCAGCGTAGTCAAAACATGCCTCTTGTATAAATGTTGGGCCACCTACCACGTTCGTGATGAGCACCACTCCAGGTTCCAACGACTCCCATCGCGCTTGCTATGCCGCCAATCTGCACCCCTTCCGAGCTGTAGATGAATTAGTGGGATTCAGTCACGCAACTCAGGATCGGATCAATAAAAACAAGGATCACCTCCACTGCATGTGGGATTCACGTGCAGACACCTGAAATTATGTACAATCATGTCGTTTTGTATCAGAAACGAAAATATATCAAACAACTCACGAATCGCCAGCGCACCACACCATCGTCAGCCATGTATACTGACCCAAGTATCGTGGCTACATCGCCATACATACCCTGAGATGAACCAGAGAAGTAGAGTGTGGGATACTTTTCTTTATGGGACTGAGGAAATTTGTCGAGGGTGTAGTATTTCGGCACGGCATCCGGACTTATGAGGTGTAACTTCAGTTCGATCAAACGGGTCGCTTCGGAAAAATTAGGGCCTTCAAAGAACGATGTGCCTTGTGGTTCCGCATCGCCCCATATGGAAAACTGGAAACACGCGTGTCAGCTATAGCCCACGAAATACCCGAAAGGACAGAACTACATTGAATGCTGGATAACCGAGATCAAAACAATGACACCCATTTTTTTTGACGACTCACCAAATAAATCACTTCATAACACATCCATTCAGCTTTTTCGTTACATGTGATATACATGAAGAGACTCACCGATAATCCATAAATGATACAATTCGCCTCCAATTTCCCTCCACTCCTGCCCAGTCATGGGGAGCAAGGCTAGTTGCATGAGGTGCGGAATACGCGCGAGTTGCTTCGAGGTCACGAGGGGGCAGCGTATCCAGGAGATCCATCTGCTGATCTCCGAGATTAAAGACCATCACGTTTATGATAGATTCTACGTGAAACCAGTCCACCTCTCCTGTTTCCGGCATAAAAGGTCCCCAGTCGTTGTCCCGGTAGTAGTTACTGAGACTGTACACATGGCACCTGCTCTCATTGCGAATGTATTTCCTTCGTGACTTTGCTTCTCCATCGGTGCATTTGTCGAGGGCGAGTGCCAGGTAGGAGCGAAGACGAGCAAGTTGCTGACAAGTGCGTTGCTTGGCGAAGGGTGGTAGCTGTAACATGTTCGTAGATTTTAATACGTCCATCACCCACAGTAGACTGGGAGATGGGATGTGCTCGTAGCCTTGCATGACAGGCGAGGCAGATCGTACCACGCCTAGCAAGACACCAAGAGCTGAATGACGATCCTCTTGAGTGGATCGAGGACTGCGTGCAACGGTCTCGGCACGCAGTCTCTGCTGAAGCTCTGTTTTCCAGTTAAATTGGATGTCTCGGTTAGGGCCTCGGCATGTCGTGCGGGGGTCATCGAATGGAAAGAGAAGGAATAACTGGCGCCAGAGATATTGATCCTTGGTGTCATTCACGAATGACCATGCGGCGCGACATGTCTGAGCAAAAGAGGCCACATCACGAGGATGACAGAGAACAAGAGTCTGCTCTACAATCTCCTCTGGTATGGACCAGAACCAAGGATCTGAAGGCAACATCGGGGGAGATACTGGAAAACTGGGAAAGAAAATGCGGGACGAGGGAAGCAAGAAACCAGTACTTAAGGATCTTGTGAAGCCAATCGAACGTAAACATGACTGCTGAGGGGGTGTCCGATACATACCTGGTAAAAATTCTCAGACAGGCATCGCGGTTTGTTCAGCATGAGACCAGATGTACTACAAGAACGCAGTATATCCTCTCATTCAGACACACAGATGGGAATCCCGGAAGCTGAACCTATGTTGAGCTGGGGCTTATTCAACTATATGGAGATGATGCTGGGAGTCTAAAACTGCATTCCCTATCCTAAGAGATGTGCAGTCTATCCCCCCGTTTTGACTCTCTCTAAGAGGTACTGAGTCGTGCGCATTCCAGGAAGTGGAAGATCTGAGTCGAGTAAGGTCAGGTGAGGTACATGACGTTAGTGGTTGTCGACGATCTACGGGATTGAAAGCATTAATTCAACTGCCCCGTATGGGTTTTCTTACCACTTCCGGACTCCGTGAAAAACTCAACCCCTTGAGTTGCCTTGCTTGACACCCCCATAAATCGTGGGAAAGCTCTGTGCCTATCACACCGGTGTTTGCCGCGACATGCATAAGCCATTTGAGTTTGGAACGTAGTCTGAGTTTGAAATTAGGCGTACATGAGACGTGCCAGTCGTGCAGATCAGTGCCATGCACACCACCTGACCTCATGCGAGTTATTGAGATGCCCGGAAGAACTCTAATGGACCCGCCTGCGAAACGCAAGTCTAAACAACCCAAAGGCACAAGAACAAGCCCACAGCGAAAAATGTCAGCCGACCACGGAGATACGTCCACCCCAGAAACGTGCAACGAGCACGGCAGCTGGAAAGTTGTGTGAAACAGCCTCGATAGACGACCGGGAGATCATGCAGACCGACTTCTTCAAACCCTTGGGAGTGTTCAAGTACAATAGCCGGTTTGCAAATGAACAGCAAATCCGTCATCAGTGGGTTGCGGAGCAGCGTGGAACTCTCATTGCAATCCTTCTGGTCCATACTCGCAAAGAGTGTGACTTGTTCTGTCTCCTCATTCACTAGCACATGTCACTGCTTTCTCGGACGTTGCCACCCACCACCGGGGCCACCAGCCAAACTGGACCCGAGTCGCTCACTGCCGTTTGGAATTTGGGCATCACACGCAAATGGAAGGAACATTTTACAAGGTAACGTCCCTACTACTTCTATACTCATTTCGTGCTGTGTCATTCTGACTTGTGTGACAGCTTCCCGAATGTCTCAAAGCATACTACAAGATTTGGAACGACTACCGTAACGAGAACAATATGATCACACTCAACACGGAGGCTGCCAATTGCATGATTTGCATCGACCATGACAGTGTGACGGTAACGACTCTCGACGATAACGACGAACTCAACGACGACTTGATGGCGACTCGATGACGAGACAAAGTGGCAGGGGGAGAACGAGGACAGGGAGTCGGGGACGGGCTAACAGCAGGCCGTTGTGCTGGGGCACGCTGCCAGTGGCGCGTCGTTGAGCTGTTGTGCCCGACATTGTCATGTAGAGTGAGAGTGATAGAGTGGTGGGAACACACCACGTTCATCGCGTCCGTCGTCGTCGTCACCATCCGTCTCCCTCTTCCCTGTGTTGCTCTCGTCGCCCTGGTCCTCTCGCTCCAGCGTGCAGAAGCGACCACATAACGCATACGACCGTGCGCGTTGTGCAGTCGCTCTTGCACGCTGCCTTCGTTTCCGTTCCCGCTGCCCTCTTCTCGCCTATCCTCCTCCCCATCCTCGCGCACCTAGCGTGCACAGTGTTCCACACCACGACAACAACAACAACAACGGCGACATTTAAACGCGACGACATGCCGATGACATGCTCACACACTCGTCGGCATGCAGCACGCCAACCAGGTCCACAACGATGACGGCGCGCGATGCGATGAACAGACAATGTGACTAGTCGGCGTCGACCAACCGACGCGACGACTCTTGACATGTCAGCATGTGGGAGCGACGACACAATCGTGCGCATTGTGCAGTCACTTCTGCACATCTGAGTGACAGGTCAGCACACGGGTACTACAGGTATGTAAGGGGTGGGTATTGGGCAGCTGATTGAGCTACCCGAACCGTACCCGCACAGCACCCGCACCCAGGCTGACCCCTGCGGGTTACCCGTGCTCTTGCCTAGCCCGGGCCCCGGGAGCTGCAGCAATAGCATCATGGATGCTCGGATGGTTGTCGTACCGTGGTGAGTTCAAGATGGTGAGCAAGATTGAGTCGGCGAGATTACAAAACGTGCACCTGTTCCGCCACAATGGCGGATCAAGTTGGTCTGACAGACCCCACGTATGCTTTGACGAAGAAAAAATGAATGACAATCGATGCATCCTGGTCGTCATCGAGTAGCAGCGGCGGTTCCCGAGTTTCGGACAGTTATGTAAAATTCCAGCCAAGAACGACTCTGAGATGCTCGACTACTTTATTTGCGTCGTTTTCACTATGTATATCCTCTTTCCTTTTCAGAGTGACCGCGTGTTCTCGTCGAACGTTTAAATTCAAGTTAGCCTACTGTTTTTGTTTCTCAACACAATATATAATATTAAGTAGCTCACTCGACGGACCTCCAGGCTGGAAAGCCTCCGACGTTCCGACTTTCCGGGGTTCAGGATCACTCGGCCTTTCTATGCTATGTCCTATAGTGCGCGGCTATATTTGGCAGTGGAAATGTTGGGATTGCCAGAACATCCGCGATTTGGATCCACTGGCGCTGCTATGGACCTGATATCTGAATCAACCGGTCGAGATCAAGTTTTGAGTACCATCCAGAATTCAAACCTTTCATTATTTACTACTTATATTTCTGAAACGAATGACAAATGATAAATAGGCTGTGACCGCAGCGTGACCCTGGTGACTGACGGTCTTGGGCACATACACGATTGCTCACAAGATGCACTCGTGCCTTCGCATCATCTTATATGCCTCGTTAATAGGCCCTTCTATTGCCATCCAGTTTCCGTTCAAGCTCCCGCTTTTCAAGTCTACTCAGGAAATCATCTTGGAAGAGCCAGTAGTCAACGCAACCCCTCGCATAGCCATCATTGGAGCAGGTGCAGGAGGCTCGTCTGCCGCATTCTGGATATCAAAAGCAAAGCAAAGATCCCAAACCGACGTGGAAGTAGATGTCTACGAGCGCGCATCCTACATTGGGGGTCGTGAGTGTTCTGTACGGTCAGTAGACCAGCTTCACCGACGCGTCTGTAACACCTAGGGAGCACAACTGTTTACCCATATGACGACTCTTCCTATGCACAAATCGAACTTGGTGCCTCGATATTTGTCGACGCGAACAAGAACATGATGAGGGCTTCCAAAGAGTTCAATCTTAGTCTTGACGACGGCTTCGACGACGACTTCGGGAATATGGGGATATGGGATGGTAACAAGTTTGTCCTTGTTGTAAGCTCTACACACATATCTCGTCGCGACAAAGGTCAATGTTTAATTACAGATGGATAGCACCAACTACTACAAGAGTTGGTGGACGACGTTAAAAATCCTATGGAGATATGGTTACTCTGCTCCAGTCAAGGCCCAAAAGCTGTGAGTACATTGCAAGTTTGCGTCACACTACTGATGCACCTTGAAGCGTTCAAAATATGATTTCGCAATTCGTCGGTTTGTACACGACTGAATCGCCCCGTTGGGACAATATCACAGACCTTGCTGTCGCGTTCGGATGGCTTGAAATGACCAATTCTACGTGCACAGATTACCTTATCCCCAGCGGTATTTCTGAATTGTTTGTGCAAGAGATGGTTGAAGCCGCTACGCGCGTCAATTATGGTCAGGTAGGGCTTCTTCCGAAGAAATGAGATCAAAGGCTTCACTAAGAAATTGCGGCTTCTAGAATGTTAATGAAATCCATGCATTGGAGTGCATGGCGTCCATGGCCGCTGATGGTGTGGGCGTAGCTTCCGGCAATTTCCGCATATTCGAGAATTTCCTCAACCACTCGGGTGCTAATGTTCATCTTAACACCGAGGTATGGCATTGATGATTTTCTGTTGCAACCTAGATAGCTCAACTCTTTTACTTAGGTTGCCGAAATCAGCCGCGTTCCTGACTCATCACTATGGACCGTCCGCACTTCTTCGGGAACAACAACGTACAAAGGGATTATTCTTGCTGCCCCCTTTCATCAGACAGGGATTTCAATTCCATCAGAACTTGCGGAACAAATTCCTTCGCAACCATATGTCAATCTTCACGTTACTCTCCTCACCACCCGCGATAATCACATGAAAGCAGAATATTTTGGCCTTTCCTCAGGCGAAAATGTACCACGAACGATTCTAACAACTTCGCAAGGCATGCAGTCTGGTGGAGTTGACACTGAATTTAACTCACTGTCGTATCATGGGCGTGTTCGGAAAGCGAACGAGACCGGTGATTGGACCGACCAGGAGGAATGGAATGTTAAGATTTTCTCGAAGCAGCGCATCTCAGACGAGTGGCTGGCAAAGGCATTCCACCATGTTGGTTGGGTATACAGGAAGGAGGTAGGATGCTCTCGCTTCGTGTGTTCGTTTTTCTCACTCAAATGTGGTCAGTGGAATGCGTACCCAGTGTTGCCACCCACTGCCAAGTTTCCTCCGGTCAAGATTGACCAAGGATTCTACTATGTGAACGCATTCGAACCGTGAGTCACTTGGCTGTCTTAGTCTTGTGCTTGCTTGACGAATGACGTATAGCTTCATTTCGACGATGGAAACTGAAACGATTGCCTCACGCAATGTTGTCGACCTCCTTTTGAACGAGGAGTTTGGCACGGGCATATGTGGCTCTTTGATTTCTGATTCCGAGACTCGCATTGATGAATATGCTCAAGTTGCAGAGAGCACAGACTTCGTCCTCGGATGGGATTGTTGATCAGGGGATTGGAGACGTCAACCTTCGCTTCACACATCATGGTCTGCTCCATTTTTTTAAACTCGCAGAGCTTGGATTGTATATATGTTACACGTTTAGTTAGTTCTGCTGCGACTTTAGCACAGTAGGATAAAAAGTGTAGACCAGCAAAGTTTTACAATATTAAAATCGACTCGATGAGCTCCGTCGTTGACGAACCAGCGGAGAAACAGAAATGGAGGTATTCACCCCTTTTCGATCACTTTCATTTCTCCACTTTCTTCCGATTCTCCCCTCCTCTGCAACAAGACTTTTACGGTGTCGGTGTGACCTCAAATAATACCCCTCACTCGTCCCCACGCTTCTCCACGATAGGCTCTAGCGATGGTTCATCTTTAAGTATATGAAGAATTTTCGGTTGACTGTCTGGCTGTCCGTGCGGCTGCCCATTGTCGTAGGTGTCTGCCGTTGGCGCCTCTGAGACTTGATCGCTGATAAAATCGTCTGGCGCCGTCCAGGCAGAGTAATGTCTTCGCACTTCGATGTAGTCGTTCGCAAACTCCCCGATCTGTTGTGAAAAGTCACACACTGTCCCATAGGTCAAAGAGTGCTGCACAACTTACCTCGACTTCGTCCAAACCAAGGCTTTCGCCCTCGGGTGTCGTCTTCAGATGTAGGCCAGGTATGACATCGACTACTTTGGCGATAATCGCTGTCACCACAAAGGTATAAGCGCAAACAGCGCAGACGTATGCAAATTGGATGTATAGCTGTTTGTAGTTGTGGTCAACCCAACCACCATTCACATTCGTGTTTACGCCGTCCAGGGCGATAACACTGTGTGACGCGAAGAGGCCATTCGCTAGCAGACCGATGACACCGCCGATAGCATGCTCAGCAAAAAGGTCAAGCGTGTCGTCGATCTTTAAGTATGCTTTGACTATAGGACAGGTCAGACAATTATTGAAGCAGCGAGGTTGGCAAGGTCATACGTTTTGTTGCATACCTACAAAGCGCGCCGGTGACGATGCCCATGATAACAGCCGCCCACGGTTGGATGAAACCTGAAGCTGGAGTAGCAGCCACCAAACCAGCGATAGTCCCCGAACAAAACCCGACCATGCTGTATTTACGCTCCAAACGATAATCGAGGAGGCACCAAACAAGTCCACCGAAAGCGGCTGCGAGCATTGAGTTCCATACTGCCATAACTGCACGAAGGTTTGCGCCAAAAGCACTACCACCATTGAACCCGAGCCACCCAAACCAAAGAATGAATGTGCCAAGGTTGACCATGGACACGTTATGTGGCCTGAAGTTCAGGAGCTCTTTCTCCTGTCGTCGTCCGAGGACCCAGGCGTACGCAAGTCCACCGATCCCACTGCCAATTTCGACAGGACCTCCGCCTTTCAAAAGTAGAAGGAATTGACTTTAACCGATATTATGTATAAAACCGGAGCTTACCAGCATAATCAAGAACGCCCCATTTGAATCCCCACCCGTTGATGTTCCATGCCCAGCAAGCCAAAGGGCAGTAGACGAGGGTCATCCACAAGAAGGTGATAACCATGGCGGGAAGAACCCTGCCACGTTCCGCGATCCCACCCACCAAAATGCCAACTGTCACGCAGGCGAATTCCATTTGGTAGAAGCTGTACAGCAAGGAGGGTATCAAGGGGGAACCTGGAGATGGTTCATCAAGGACATTCATTAGGCCAAAATTAGCGAGATTTCCAATTAATCCATTGGTCGTGGTCGGTGAGAAGGCCAGAGAGTAGCCCCAGAGATACCACTGAAAGATGCAAACTGCATTGCTAGCGGATACAACCCAGATCAACGATAACGCTGATTTTCTCCTAGCCAGACCGGAGTAAAGGAACGCTGCAAAGAAAAGGGGTCGATTTGGATTTACTGGGAGCTCGACATAGACCGCACGAACCA
>JBBPPX010000301.1:0-31749 GCA_038092235.1 Leccinum boreale | reverse complement strand
TACCATCACTGACTTACTATCATTCACTTTAGGCTACTGACCTCTAGCTGTCTTTTATTTTTGATAGTGAGTTTATCAACATTGTTACATTATGATGATTCATTATTGACCAATTTTTGTAGCTTCTATTACTGTGATGTAAGTATGTCTACACGTAGTATTCATTTAGTAGTGAGCTTAGTAGTTGATAATGAAATGTTGTTTTATTGCAAATCTTGATTGTGTGCAAATGATTTATCTGAAAGGTAACTGGATTGGTCTGGTTAGAGGCCTACTATGAGACTACTATGAGGCTACTATGAGACACTATGAGATACTATGAGATTCACTGACACTATGAGACACTATGAGATTGACAAAGACTATGAGACACTATGAGACACTATGAAGCACTGTCTACATGGACCCTCACTATGACTACTATGAGTACTATAAGTGCTATGGAGTACTGTCCAGTCTCCCCTTGTTTTGCTGATGTTCTCTACTTCTCTGGCAAGCAATCTGACGCGCTGGCGACCGTGTTGGAGGGCGCGTTTCTACGAGCAAACAAGGTCTGTAATTCGTTAGATCTGCCGGCCCACATCCCATCTTACAGTCTTGTCTACATCTGGTGTGTTCTTTTGATCCATGTAGCTCACTCTCGTCACCTCGTCTACCCCTTTTATGACCGGTCGTCCTGTCACACTCTTCCATAATGGATCAATCCTATGATCTGATGGGGCTGTTGGTATCGCGTTCAATTCATCCTCTTCACCTCCACCCATGATTGAGTTTTCCTTCCCACCGCTAGTCGCACTGAGCACCAATCTAAGCATTACAAGGTATTGAATGGTTCTTTAACTCTGTCAGGAGCTGATCTGCTCGCACTAGTTCTGAAGGGAATTTAATTCTGTCACTTAATAATCAGAATCCCTCAAATTATTGCTCAGCGCCATCCGAGACCATGACCTTCCTTCTTCACACATGACATGTGTGACCAAAGAGGCTGAGTTTTATGTCGGTGTCATTGTTTCTTCAACTGAACAGGTACGCACAATGTCCACTGCTGGATAACAAACAATGTTTCCATGCTTCTGTATCATCCAGGTTTCCAAACTCCACCGCATCAATGCAGGTGACCCCGGGCCATCACACAGAACTATTGCTCTCGACGCTGCGTCGTCGCTCAAGGAAGGGTCTATCGTTCGCGTGAGTTGATCAGGTTGCCAGTGGTATTAGCATTGACTTGTCGCTTTGTCAACAGTTATATCAGTTGCACAGTGACACTGTGCCGGATGCCGCGACAAGCATTCAGGGTGGATTTCCTAACATCTCACTGATCGTCACCCCAGAAATGAAACCCTCAAAGTTTGAGGATAAAGATGCAGAGGGGACAGCAATAGATAGCGGTTGCTCGGTTGTTTCAAATGCTTTCCTTGCAGTTTCTGAGAATGGGTTCAACCTTTGCAGCCCGGGAGAGCTCATTGACTCAGAAGGACTTGGAAATGCACCATTCCTGGTGCGCGTGTGGGTAGTGATCGGGTTGGAGAAGAAAAAAACCCAGCAATGTCTGAACGACCGAGAACACCTGAACTTTTGGAAGGAACACTTCACCTTTTTCCCGAATGGTCTCCTGAACATTGTCGACGTCGTTGAGTCGTGCTCTCCGCAGCGCACCTCGTCACCAGGTGAGTTCGCCCCTTTTTCTAGCCCCTTCCGTCTTTGACACAACCCCAGCGGCTTCTGCGGTCATTTGCGATGGCTGTGAACATACCAGTGTCCGTCACCGAGACAACTACACTCCCGAACGGTCTCACCGTCGCAACAGAGTCCCATCCACATGTGCAGATGGCTACTATAGGCATTTGGATAGACGCGGGCTCTCGCGCAGAGACTAATAAAACGAATGAGACGGCGCACTTTTTGGAACATATGGCATTCAAGGGAACAAGTCGGAGGAACCAACACGTGCTTGAGCTGGAAGTGGAGAATCTCGGCACTCACCTGAACACATATACCTCGCACGAGCAAACTGCTTACTATGCCAAGAGCTTCCGCAAGGACGTTTCAGTCGCTGTCGATATCATCAGCGACATACTTCAAAACTCTAAGCTTGAGAATACTGCAGTCGAGCGCGAGCAAGACGTTATTCTCCGTGAACAACAGGAAGTCGACAAGCAACTTGAAGAAGTTGTCTCTTTGACCACCTACACTCTGTCACATTTCAAGGTGTGTCCTCTCTCTCCTCTGTCATGCTATTGCCAATATCTTGTAGGTCAACCCCTTGGCCGGACAATCCTGGGCCCCAAAGAAACATCTTGTCCATCAAGCGTGATGACCTTGCGAATTACATCAAGACCAACTACACGGGTAATCGCATGGCTTTGGTTGGCGCAGGTGGTATTGACCATCAGGAACTTGTAAAACTCGCCGAAAAGCATTTCTCTTCTCTCCTTGTCTCTCCCAATCCCATCTCTCTTGGTCATCTTGCCCACTCTGGTTCCGACTTCATTGGCTTGGAAGTTTGCATCCGTGATGATGACCTTCTGTGCATGCATGTTGCCATTGCTATCGAGGGCGTGGGTTGGAGTTCCCCCAACTATATCCTCATGTTGCATCAGCAAACTGGGGGTTTGGGCTCCAGGTTACCCAGGGTCTCCAATTACCACAGACATTCCAGCATTTCCAGCTCCTACAGAATGAAATCTCCAGCAGCCACAGATTTTCCAAGATGACATAAAATTTCCGGACAACTACAATCATTCCAAGGTCCAAGGTCACATGATACTAATTCCGGACTCAAATTTAAAGTGCACTTTGACTTGAGGTTCATAATGATATGCATATCATTATTCTGAGAATAGTAGCTAGTACTTGTATAGAAACATTACCGTAGGGTCAAGGAGCCAAAACTACTTGTATTACAATTAATTGCAACACCAGATGAGTTCCCAAACCGATCTTTCTACATTATTAAAAATCTTATCAACATTCTTATTTAAAATGAGATTCTGCCCAATCACTTTTGAATTGAGCAATAAAATTGAGCCACAGCAGATTTGCCTGATCCGGGAACCTTGGTGAGCAGGCACACTCGCGGGGCATCTTTATTGAGATTGTTGAGGACGTCACAGATTTCGCCGAGGAACAATTTGCATGTGCCCGGAAGGCATCCTTTCTCATGAGTGTATCTAGCACCGAACACATCCGGCATGTCATTCAAGTCGATGGATTCAGTTGTGTTCAGATCTGTCAACATGAGATCACCGTCGGAAGGGTGATCCTAACATTTTCTCATCGTGAGCAACCACTCCTCATGGCCCATCCCCAACACCAGCAGCCTATTGTGACACCGATAGGTTAACATCATCCACCCAATCAAACTCAACATGCCTGACCTGCACAATGTGCACCAGACAAGCACAACAGCACACCCTCAATCCACTTCTCCAGCTCCGCCACCCAACTCTCCAGATTAGTGTATCCTTCCAAATGCAATTGATCAATCTGGGCCCTGTCATTAACCCGTCAGCCTCAGCCCCACATACAAGATACAGGAAATAGAAAGCTCACTCACCGCAACCTGCATCTTGCGACTCAGCAGCTCCAAAAACGCCTCGTGTGCATATGCCCACCTTGGCAAGTCTCACCGCCCACAGAATGTCCCGGTACAGATTGATCAAGTCTTGTTCTGCAACGCCGGCGACACTCCGCGTCCAAAACAAATCGCGCCCCGTTGTACTGGAAAAACAAAACAAACACAAAACAGAAACAGAAATATTCAAGGCATGCTAGTCGCCAAGTCGGTCAGGAGCAAAACAAAGGTATGACCTTCAAGTGCCACGTACGTGATCACATGTAGCACCTGAAATTTCGACTACAACAGGTTCTGAACCTCCTTGAACAGCGTGATCATATTTGTGGATCAAAGTTGACTGCGAGCTGGAACCCACCCCCACGGAGCCGGACAATCTCAAACAGACGTCCATTTATGGCCATGTCTCGTCAGTTGATGTAGTGCAGACGTGCGTCAGAGACTGGTCGGTTGTCGACTTTCGAGTGGAAAGGGATTGTGCGGCGACAATTTATTCACAATGATGTTCGAGTTCATTTGTGTGCATATACAACAAGATGGCTCACCTTTTGATAAACATGATTGACTGCGGATCAAAGTTGACCGGGAGCTGGAACCCACCCCCACGGAGCCAGACGATCTCAAACAGACGTCCGTTTAAGCCCATGTCTCATCAATAGGGATGATTATGCAGCGACAATCTATTCCCAACGACATTCGAGTTCATTTGTGTGCATATACAACAAGATTGCTCACTTGTTGATAAAGCATCAAAAATTGCTCGAGAAAACTCTCCTTGTCTGTCCATCAGATTATCGAGATGGTCTTGTAAGATGGTCCGCTGGATGAGTTTCTAGTTGGCAATGTCAGCCTTTCTACATTAGAGGTGGAATGATCAGTGAACGTACCGACATCATAAACCGATTACCATAGGGAAACAGAAAGGGCTCAAGACTGAAAAGGTCCTCGTCGTATTCTCTGAGCTTGACAACTTTGAGCGTGGCATTGCAAAGATCAGCTTGACGGATGGTTGAAATTTTCCCTTGACGCGAGTCCTGTGGTTCTGATGGACCCTGATAGGGCTTGCTCGTTGCGCACAACCCTTTTGACGGCTTTAAGTTCTTTGAAAGTGGCCTGCAGTTCAGGGTGGGATTTTTGCTAGAGAGAAACGGTTGAGAACACGAGAGAGAGGAGTGAGAGAGACCACCAACTCGACGACTTTTCTCTTCTTGCTGTTTTCTTGTAGTTCTTTTTCCCAACCTTGTCATCAGTGTTCAGACTAGTGGGATTTTCCTTGAAGCCGTTCCTGCTTGCAAGTTCTAGACTCTGCGATAGCCAGGAGCATCCCAGACTTGGATTTCTTGGGGGTATGTAGGGGTCATGAGTGGGCTATCATGTAATGTCAGTCGTTGGGAGTCGTTGATGAAGATGAAGGCATCAGCTGAGTTTCCCACACAGCAGGTAAGATTCACAACGTTTTTCCCACATAGTAGCAGATAAGATAGAGATAAGATAGATACAATATCACTCCACCTCATCAATCAATGGAGACCAGCCCAACTAAACCTGAGCGACGACGCCTGGACGCAACGTGTGTGACAAGAATGTCGACATCGTGTTGTTCCTCGTCACCTCCAACTTGTCCCAGGCACGAGCAAGTTCGTCGTTGGTCTTGGCTGGAGGACAGTCGGGCACAGATTTATCCAGCGGTGCTTCCAAAAAAGCTTTGACCATCTCGTACAACTGGACCTCATCCAAGCAGTCATGTGCGCCCCCGCCAGTGGTGATCCACTCCTTCACGACCCCAAATATCTCAAAACGGTATTGTACAACATGGATGGGCGTGTTTGGAGCGGTATTGCTCAAGGGTCGACTCCACATGAACCGTTTGCGTAAAAGCTTACATCTCATTTAGCCTCTGAGAAGAAGGGGGGAATCCTCGTACTTGCCTCGAAAAACACATACAGTGTCACAAAACTGCAAAACATCTTCCACCACACCCGCGCAAACTCGCATTGATCGATAATCAAATCCCTCGTATTCCCATCCCGCAACGACGTCTCCCCGTAATTTTCTGCCACCACGACCGAAACACCCTTGAGACCGTGAATAAGCACGTTCACCAGCCTGTCCATTGTCCCAGCTTGCACAAGCACTCGAATCGGCCGTTTGGTGGACACCTCCGTCATCACTTGGTGATTTGCGCGTTGGAATATGGCAGGAAGCGAGTTTCTCCGCTGCATGCTGCTCTTGCACTCGAGTCCCTGCAAAGAGCCAGGCTTCATCCATATAGAAGGTGTTTGAACAATCGTCCTTCGCTGCTGAATGTTTCAATTTGCCGAACTAGGTGGACGAGAGGGAGTGCGCGATGCTGGCCTCGAAGTCAAACCCGGATCCATGTCAGAGCAGCCCACGAGAAGCAGTTCCCCATCGTACACAGGAATGGTGGTTCCTCCTAGATCAACATCTCCGATCTTGCGCAAACGTTCACAGAGAGGTGTCGAGGTTGCAAAGTTGTTGGAGCTCGTCCACGCCGAGTTTAGTCGGCCCACTCTCAAGACGACCCCTCCATACCTGACCTTGATCAATCAGAGAGACAATGGGTAAAGGTTTGACGAAGAGAAGGAGAACCAGAGGATGACAGTGTGTATGAGGCATAGCAGTAGACTGACTCCAGAAGAATGGTTCAAATAATCCTTTCCTCTGTGGTTCGGCAGCCAAAGAAAGCGACATGAACTGGTCGATGCTAGAGCAGACTGGAAGGTGACACAGTTGGAAGACGTGGGAACGACAGGGAGTTTATGGGGGGTTAACATCGCCCGAGTAAGGTTGGCTGTAGGTCATCGTGACACCACCAGAAATGTAGAGGCCGGCAGAGGTCTTGAGGTCAGAATCACAGACTTCAAAGGGACCATTCTTAATGTTGCTAGGCTGGTTGTATGCGCATCCCAGGCGGTCGTAAATGTTCTAGCAGTAGGCAGATTGGTCGCTGCTAGAAGCTGAGGGGGTGCAAATGGACATGCAGAACGCGCCTCCATCTGAAGCTGCGATGACAGTCAGCAAGAACGAACGCGAGTGAAACAATATTTAGAAATACTTGCTTTGCCCAGTCGGTGACCTGCTGTACGAGCTGTTGTTGCCGCCAATCATGGGGTAGGCATTCAAGTACATCAGACCACCGAGAGGTTACTACACTGAAGAACAGATGGTGAGAAATATCGCAGTAACGACCCGCTTTCCAGCATTCGGGATCAAAGTTGGGCCTCTGCCTCTGTCACACATGCGCATGCTCACAAGGTGCATCCGCGACCGAGTTGGAACGGTGTAGTAACATGGCCGAGGATGGAAAGATACATTCGTCTTCTCCAGCATGGCAGTCAAGGAGCGAGTCAGCCGACATGGAAGCATTACGGATGCTACCAAATGGCGTGAGAGGGCCACTGCAGCGAACCTGCAGTCAATATTGTTCGAGTTATCCGAGATCTCGCGGGAGTGATAGATGCGTCCGCGGAGAACCTTGGCATGGAGGGTGTGTGAGCGGTTAGAAGTTGAGAGGGTTTTACATAAAAAAGGGAGGTGCTATACACGTGCAGATAGGTTCAATGAGGAGGGCCACGCAGCGACGAAACAGGAAACATACTCTGAAAGTCCACATCTGTGAGCTGCAGCAATTCTTGACTTGTAAGGTTGCGTGTGTGGACAGCCTATGAGATGACGTCCCGAAGTCGCAAATTCGTCCGTGTTCCATTGCTTTGGGTGGTGGTGATCATGAATGTGAGTGTGTTTCTGATGGCCTTGCAGTGGCATTGCTCGGCATGGTCCCTGCCCTCCACGCACGTTTGTCATTGGGTGAGCGTGGGTTCCTCCGCACGTTTGAACGGCGCTGAGTCAGCGCCATCTGGCATGGGCGGGAACGATGGCGATGAAGTCTTCAGTGGCGGCGGCAGCCCCTTGTTCAAACAAGCACGGGAGACTGCGTCGGTGACGACACGATGAAACACCTCTTGTACAGGATATTGTGGTTGAGACAGAGGAAACTTGTAACAGCAGGCGTAGGACTTAGTTGTGCGCCTGGCACAGCGGCGCATGAACTCTACAATGACTTCTTCGCGGGAGAGGGCGAGTTACAGTGAGACTTCTCTGCATCCTCCGTGATATTCGTACGAGATCTTGACACAGACTCAGAGTTCGTCTAGGGCACGTGGAGGCGTGCAGTTGATGTGTGTTGAGATGCAAATTAGGATTCTGTGATGGAGAGCTGTATTTGGCTTCTGGTGGGTCCTGAGAGAATTTATTGTTGCAGGGTGTTTGAAGATGCTTTGGAAAACTTCCTATGGAGGGGGGCGGGAAAGGGGAAGGCAGACGTGTAGCAAGTGGCCATCGTGGCCATCTTGGCTGTGGCAGATGCACATCTTGTATCCAGAGTCATCTGGAGATCTGAGACCTTGGCATTGAGTTCGGCGATCATAACAAGAAGCTGTTCTGACTGTACAGACAAGGTTGGCGTGGAGAGGAGGCCTGCCTTCTTGGAGGGTATCCTGGAGGGAGTGGCAGACTTGCGGTCCTCAAGATTATGAACTAGGTCGGCACACTCTTGCAGAACGAGGTCTACTATCCTCCATTCGTCCTCGGAGGTGCATGCCTTGAAGTCGAGTTTGCGTGTACGTATACTGCATCAGCTAAATGGATAGCTCTGAGTTGGCTTCGTGCATCGGTAAGTTCACTGGTACATACGAGCAGTGCGTCCTCGTTGAGAGTGATCTTGTGTGAGAGACGTCAGAATGTGAGGGAGAGTTCCTCCACCTATTGTACTGCTGGGTGAGAGAGCTCTGAGTTGTCTGGGTTCGAGTGGATTCAGAGGATGTTGAATTCGTGCGAGAGGTGGGCGTTTTCCTGTTCAAGTGCGGTGGAGTGATCATGTTTGTTTGATTATCGTGGGTCTCCTCGCTGATGGGTGGTGGTGGCAACATGATTCCCATTGGAAATGACTGTGATGCGGTCTACCACTCGTATGGGATCAGACCGCTCTCTGTTGCTTCAAGGCACTTTCGTGATGTCTTGTTTAAAGATGAGCATGATATGAACAGACAAATGTATTGTCTGGAACACCTGGTGAACATTGAGAAGTAGCACTGGAGGAAAGAGAGGTTAGAAAACGTACTCTGTGCATAAGCACGCCCGAGCTTATGGGTACGCTTGCAGGGCTGGTGCTCTGTGGAACTGCCTGTGTCTGACGCACGGTGGGCACTGGTGGTCTGAGTCGAGGTTCCGGTTGCGCCGGGACAGGTGGATTGGCTGTTGTCATCCGAGAATGTATGAGCCGGTGATTTGGTCACAAGTTTGGAGCCTGGACTCGAGAGCTAGAGTCCTTGTACGGTGGTCAATGTTCGCATGGGGTATCCTGATCTGACTGGGTTCTATTGGTCTATCGGACGTGCAAGCTGATACGGCAGAAAATGACTCAGGTTATTGTGGTAAAGGTTTATGTTATTAAGGTGTTTGTTCTCAAGTCGAACTGATAATATCCAAATTCACATCAGTCACGGAAATCGGAGAGGGAGACGACAAAGAAATTCCACTAAGAGCCCTGTAACATCCCCAACACGCCAGCGACAAACATCCCTCGTTCCAAGTACACTTCGTCAAGGAATAAAACAGCCACATGAACCGAAGGTATAGGTCAAATATCTGAGAAGTGGTTCTGGAATGAGATGAGTGCAATATTAGGTTTCCGATCTTACAACGAGGTAATATTAATGGTGCTAGGATAATATTAGCTGCATTGGAGAGATTGGGTCAGCGTAATGTACCAGAGTGCGCAATGAGTAAAGAAGCTGCGGTCTTCGCAATGGATAGCGAGCGAGTGCATTGGAATGGATAGTGAGCGAGTGCATCGGAATGTCCTGAAATAGAGATAGTATCGTCGTTTCGCAGCATAAGAAGGCAGAAAGGCATGCTGAGGCAAGAATATAAATTAACAGTGATAATATAAATGACCCACATCTAGAAGCAATTGTGCAGAGAGCTCCATGTCCCTCAAGCACTGCACGCAACATTTCAAAAAGGATAACACGCCGAAGATAAAGTACCATCCCCAATTTTCAGGCGCAGCGCACAAAGCGCGCCCCCATATCAAACACTTCATATCCAGACATGGTCAATGTCAGACCAGGATGAGGAAGGCTGAAATAATAGAAAAGGACTTACACAAAGTGGGTGGACTACAACTACGATGGTGAAAATGGGCCAAATCAAGGGCCACAGCATTGGGGGACCAATCTGAAATCTGAGCCAAGGAGAAGCAAAACGCGTAGGCCAGCGTACACAACAGGAAAGACGGAAGCTTCACATCTGGTCAGAAATCTGGCCGCCTGTGCACACCATGTAAAACATATCTCAAAGTATTTGCAGCAGATTATCGAATCGTGATCTTGGATTCAGTCCTAAGTGGTTTATCAGAGTGAGAACATAACAAGATAGTAGCAATGCACGAAAGATACAGAAGTATTGAATATTGCTGTGTACCCAAGCAACGATATCAGGATATCAAGAACCATGTACATAAAAAGCAGGATATTGGATGATGGGAGTCTTCTCCATGTATATTCCTGGAACGCTGTGAGGCGAAGCTCAGAATGATACCACTGAATACTTCAAGGAAAGGTTCCTACTTAGGTGACGGCTGGCTACAACTGCAGGAAGTGCTAGCCCTGACCACCATCCAGAGCGGAATGTACTTAGGTGCGTTCTTGATGTTGATTAACTCGAAAAGGCAGATGAGTGCTGTCTTACTATCTCCGCGCTCTGGATACGAGGTTCACATGTAAGTGAGAGTAATTCATGACTCCATAGCGAACCAAATGGCAAGATGTTCCATTTCCTTGATCATAGCGCTTACCAGTGCACCAGAGCCAAAAGCAGAAGGATCTACCTTCAAAAGGTATACTTGAGTGCTGCACAATCGCAAACCAACATGGCCGCATACTTTCCTTCATGTAGGCGTCCAAGACAGAAATTTTAGTGATTTTCTCGTATTTCCTCAATACTTTCAGAAAGCCAACGAGATCAAGACCTTTATGCAAAACAAACAGAATTACAAGTGGTCCACGGATAGCACAGGAAGAACCCATCAGCATCATGCTCGCATCCACAAAGACGAAAAAATCAGATGGCCGGGTTACACAAGATGAGTCTGTTGTCGACAATTGGACAGCGAGTTTCTGACAGAAGAATAATGTACCCACACACCGAAAATGCTATTTCTGTCAGCTTGATGAAGGGCAAATCAGAATAATCACACACAAGAAACCTTGCTCACCTCCCACTGCTGTCACTCTGATCGTCCTTCTCAGCCCCTGAGCCCAAGATCTGCATGTCCTCAGCGATCACCAGTTTCACAGTCATGACTTCGAACCCGCAGAAATCCAAATCTAACCGGGACCGTGCAGAGGCGCTGGGCTCCTTATTATTGACATCGACGTTGTCAGCAGCCACCAACGACAATCCACTCTTGTGGTCCTCAAAGAGGTTCATCAGCAAAGCCTCCATAACCTGCACAAATGGAGAGATCCGGAGCTGGACACATCTGTGACTGCCATGGGCCTCATACAATTTCAGGATGACCGTGCGCTCTTGGACTCATGGTTGTCATATTCGCCTCGCTTGATTGTCTCCAAAAAGACATTGGGTGAACCCTCGAGCCAGAAGGGTGATTTGGAAACAATTGGCAGGTATTGATTGAGAGTGCGAAGCACGGCTCTCACTACATATTGATTTAGACGTGTTAGCTCCCCATTCCACACCCTAACCATCTCAACACAACGTTGTCACTCATGATAAAGAGGTGAGTTGAAAATGTAAGTGGCCCTCGGCACGTCAGACTCCAAGAAGGATCCGATGTGTGGCATTACCCCCCAAGAGAATTTGTGTGCCCCTACAAGACCACGTGAGCCACTCTCGCGTGCAGCGGCGATTAGATACACGATGTGCCTTAGTCCTGCTCCGCATCAAGGGCTGTGGCTGCCCTCAAGAGAGAAAGCTGCAACACGTTTCCTTGACACGAGTATCCATACTTTGATTCGGATAGGAATGCGACCCCATTCCGTACTTGCTCGAGTCAGCAAACTGTAACAGTGTGTCAGAGATGTCAATACAGCAATGGGTGTACCAGAGTGAGAAGCAGCACCAGACCTTGTGACCACAGACTTCAAATCTGGTGGCAATCGAAGGTCGTTTTCTTGTGTGTAGGTCACTGGACCCACCCGAACTGAGACTCGTATGTGGCAACTGTATTGTTGATATCAATATCAAGTGGCAACTCGACTATATCATGACATGTTATCTGGGACCAGAGAACAGGTTCATCAAACACTCACATTTCAAGATCTGATGCCTTTCGCGCCAATCGACCTTGGTATTAAAGGTGAATAGTGGGCGTGAATCCTCCCTCGGGGTGGCAACAAAACAGACAATCGTGGGCATATGAAGACTCAAGCGCATATTGGACATTCTAACAAGGGACAATAAGTGGATGGATTACATGTAAGTATTTTCCACTTGGGGGTCTGTGGAAAGCAGCTCAGTAAGTCAGTATGCAGGGATGAATTTCGAGGATACATACCAGGGCATCTTGAAGGTATCTGTGGAAAGACAAAGGGGAACAAGCGGGGTGTTCGTCAGGCATGAACAAGGCAAAAAAGAAGGTTGTCAACTATTTTCTTTTCCGTTCAGAAAAATCGCATCGTGTGGAAAGAAAAGTGGTGGTAAAATAAAACAATAGCAGGTAGATACATCAATCTGATTCAATCAGACTTTGACAAAGCAAAAAAGAAACCCTCATCACCATACATATTCAACCAGAACTGTTCGCTTGCTTCCAATGCTGTCTGCATCTGTAGACGAGTGTGTGCCTTTTCGCTGAAATGAGGGACCAAGTGAGCGTGCGACCGAATGCAGGTGACAGGAATCACGTAGCCTCATGGAGTTCCATCACGATGCTTTGCCCGCGTCAACAGGTACATCCCCATAGACAAATTGTGTCTTGTAATGGTAAATGACTGTACATATGCTAAAATTTCATCCGGTACAGTGGTGGGACAATCTGGCCAAATTGGTCGGAATATCATTCGTAGTTGGGCAACATGGTGTCCTGGTAAATGCTATAAGTTGTATACAGTTCCATGTTTAAACATTAAACTACCTTGAAGTCCATGATAGGGCCACAGAGAGTCATCCGACCTACTACCGATTGTAGGGGCATAGCGTCCGAGGGGCCATGCATCAGAAGGTGGTTGGGCCGAAAGCACCTGTGGTGGTTCCAGAGACCCTTCAGTGTAATATGGCATTAACTGAATGCGAATCTTGAACCACACCTGGATACGGGAGAATGGGAGAGAATTCATGCTTGAAGGGGTTGCGTGTCGCGCATCTCGTGAGGTGGGCTCTGTTGCAGTAAGCTTGCAATTGAGAAAGTCGTGAATTGCACCAGGAAGGTCAGAAAGCTGGAACCTCTCAACGGCAGCATCAAGGGTGAGACTCGTGAGTGATGGGTCCCTGCTGACATGGAATGCAGTCCGTTTCACCATGAACGTCCTGTATGGGCGCGGAGCAGTAGGGTACAAGCCATTCAGCAGTGCTTTTGCTCTCTCAAAATAATCAGGTATCTTGCGTGTGACGTGATGCTGATGCTGATCTGGATTGGTGTCATTGTTACCGCCGCCGCCGCCGTTGTTGTTGTTGTTGTTGTTGTTGTTGTCAACTTGTTCTGCTTGGCGAATAGAGGTCGCATAGTCGAACAATGTGGTCAAGATATCGGCACATTTGGCTGTAAGAGTCGTGGTTGTTCCCGGCATGTGCAGGCTTCTTTACTAGATGGATGTGGGCCCGCTCCGTTACATCTGCTGTCCACAGCATTGGTGCTCCTTGTTGGCGTATGCTTGGCGCAACGCTCTGAAGCAGCTCTAGCTTTGGAATTTCCCAATGCTCGATGACATGCTTTCCAGTACGTGCACCTGCTTTGATGATCGAAGATGTGTTGTCATGGAATTCTTTCAGAGCATGCTCAACTTTTGTAATGTCACCATCTTGAACAGAGGGAGCTTGGGCATAGTAGCGAAAGTTGTTGAGTGCCTGCAGCGCAATGAGGCATTGGTGGGGTACAGATCCAGCAATAATGCCAAACAAATACCAATGAATGTTCCAGTGATCATGGCCGGTTGGTGATTTGAGAAGGTGATGCCTTCTGGAAAACGTCGGTATCCGATGAACGGCTGGAGTAAATGAAGCGATAATCGAGCTCATCTGCACCAATGAGGTTTACGGCCCAATGGAAGTCGTGGTCATAGGTGAATTTCCACCAGTGGTGGAGGGGCTTGGGGCCAAATGCAACGGCGGGTTCAGCAAGTGGCCAGTCTCCCCAGAAGGGCCTGTCCACACCATTGAGAGACGGATGACAGGCTTTGAAAAATGCTGCCAGATCAGAGGGAGAGGTGGTTGATATGATTGTGTTCAGTTCAGACAGAGTGGCTAGTGCAGTGTGCGTTGGATGACGGAATGGGTCGCCAAATTGCTTCTTTGTAGCCGTAGTAACGTGGGACGCATTGTTACGGATGCCAGACAAGGCACATGCCTCGGGTGTGTCAACGATATAGGCAGCGAGTAGGGAAAAGCAATATTTGCTGTTCCCAACGGGGTCGCTCATCATCCGACCATAGCGCGCTGCTATCTTGAGGGGTTCTATGACGATGCTGATGGAATGGTGAAGGAGCCTGTCCGCGAGCACCCCTCGGAGGCGCTGGTTCTGATGAATAAATTTAGAAATGGGCAGGAGGGCGAGGAGCAGGAATGCGTTGTTGAGCGCTTTATTACAAACACTGCTGGTAATGTTCGCAAGCAATATGAGTAGGGGGTGGGCTTGATGATTTCCTATTGTCGTGATGTGCGTCTTATCAGATGACAGGATGACACCTAACAGTGTCGCCCCAGTAGGTAGTTGACCCTACTAGTCGTTAGAATTTTTCAATAACCACGGAAAAAAGAATCTTGCTCACCTGAAGCTCCCAGGCATAGTCGCCCGTAAGCCACTCTTGGTACACTCGATGGGTTACCTCCTCTGTCTCGTACAATTTGTGTGGGCAGAATTGTATGTGTCCTGCGAGCCGGGGATTGGATAGGATCGCTTGCAAGCACTCTATGGGATCTCGAAAGAATAAGCACAACGTGTTTCTTGTTGGGAATTCCGGCTGAATGAGCATATACTTCCAGCGCGGGCCAGAAGGTAGCATCTCAATTCGTTTCCATAGCTCCTTTGCATTTGGAAATGAAAGAGGAAGGTCTCGAGTCTATGGGTGGAATTAAAACTGATAGTAACTGGAGGAGGAAAGAACATACCAGTCATATATTTAGAAACTTATCTACCTCGAGCATGCTGAGCCCAGAGAGTGTGAGCCACTGAGCCATCTCCCAGTCTGTTGAGTCTGCGAAGGGGTAATATACATTGCTCCTACAATTCGAGGCATAAGTGTCCACGTCAAAGTTGTCCAAGAACGTATTCCTACCCCTGAAGTCCTCTGATGCATGCAGAAAGCGTCGATTAAATGAACAGGAGCATCAGAGTCTAATTCTTGAGGTTTGTTGCTGTCAATGTTGATGTTGATGTCGACATTGATATCGGCTGGCGCTTGGGAGCTCAGAAGAATGGGGGAATAAGATGGCTCCAGAGATGGGGATGAGCGTCAGCCTAACCTCGTAGCTATTGCGATGACTCGAGCATGAGATATCCGGCCAAATGACCTGCAATGACCCAGCGGCTGGTTCACATGTTGCAGTAAAATCATAGAATTTTGAATTCTTTGCCGCAAGCTGGGCAGTAAACACACTGGTGGTATTGAGCCGCTTTCAGCATGAATCAAGAGAGATTTTTTGAAATCTGAAATTTGACGGAAGACAATCATGCACGAGCAGTTGTTTAGACAAGCGATGTGGTGGAGGCAAGAGAGTAAGCGGTGCCTCTCACTTGTGTCGCTTGTCCGAAGACTTTGCTCTTTCAAGTTGGTGTCTAGAGTCTCTGTACATATTTGTAGTACAAAATTACAATTATCTACAGCATTAATCATGTACCATACTTTGTGAAACTGGGCATTTGTAGCAATGGCTATTGCAGACTGATTATCACTGTATAAAATAGTGGCTTCTTTGGGCGTGAAACCAATCTCTGTATAGAGGTTTCGGAGCCAGATGATTTCTTTGGCAGCCCGTGCCATCGAGGTGAATTCAGCCTCGGCAGTAGACAGTGCAGGCATTTGTTCCCGTTTAGAGGTCCACGTGATGGCTGCCCCATTTAGGATAAATATGTCCTCTTTGAGCTTACCATTCAGGTACGCTCCTTTGACATCCAATCTCCCAGACTGTCCTCAGCGACAGCGAGTGCAAGAATGGCTCGTATCGTCTCGAGTCTGACCACAGGTGAGAATGTTTCGTTGTAATCCATGCCTGGTACTTGGCTAAATCCTCGTGCGACTAGGCGGGCCTTTGTTCTTTGGAGTCTCAGCCGAGCGAGCGAGCGAGCTCAGCTAAGATACAGTGCGACGTCACTCAACAGGTGCTTGCATCTATTTGGCCTAGTAGGCCTCAAGCCTAATGAGCCTCAACAGGAGACGATGGTAACCCATGCCGTCACCACTGCATCCGACCTCAGGCCTGCGAGGCCTGCAACAAGGTAGGGCCCCGAGTTGCTCACTATCAGTGATCTCCCTCACAATGCATCTGCTCCATCGGTTTCAAATGGCCCATCACCACTTCTGTGTGACTACAGGTCGATCGAAATCAGTCTCAATCAACGTCCAGCGTCACCAACACTCTCCACACTGGCGAAAGCTCAAGTAGAACCCGAGGAAGGAGTGGAAGTCAGTGATTACATTGGGAACAGGTGCGTTTTAAACCACCGTGTTTGCATGTTGTGTCGCTGAACTCAGTCATATTAGAACCACATTCATACTATTGTCAGCTTTACGGAAAACAAGAAAATCAGTCCTTTGAGCATGACCGTCGCTAGTATGTTCTCTCACTCTCTAGGTCTCCTCACCCTGAGCGAGTCCGAGATGATCTGGATAGATTAGTTGATGCGCTGACGAATCATGGGTAGCCAACGTGAAGCAGGTTCTATCTATCGTCCTTGCCGTGGTTAATTTAGTTTGTCTATATCAGGGATGAATGCATTGGGCATCATGCTCACACTAGTTGGCGGTGGTTGGTACGCCAATGTGGAGTATTGAGAGAAGAAGATGCGGGCACGGGGGTGAAGGGCTGCATTCTCCCCATATTTGGAGGCTCTTCCTATACGCTCTACGCACCCCACTTCAGACGCCACTGGGGCATGCCTTTGGGTCGCGGACACTTTGTTGTCAAGCACTTCCACACTATCTGCCACAATCTACTCTTCTGGTTCTTGACTTGTGTATTACTGAAGGTCTACTCGTATGCAAATAGTAAATGTAACCGTGTTTCCCGGGGATTCTCAACGTTCAACTCCTGGTCTAATCTTATCCACAACACTGCAATATTAGTTGACACAACTGAAACTGAAAAGTATTTATACCTCATCATTTAGATTGTTCCATGGAATGTAGCTTGCCACAAAACCATGCCCAAGTTTCTGCTAAGTACAGTTTGTTTCAATACTTGTTTTGACATGCAGTTGCTGTTGGGGTTCCTGTGCATGATCACATCTGATAGTTATGATCAATCAGCTGATAAAGCGGGCGAGTCTTCATGACGAAATCAGTGTCACCGTCTCCGTTCTCCGCAGTGGATACATACTCAGGCTCCACAAGCACGACAAGGTCAAAAATGTCTTCATGGCCAACTTGGAACCCAGCGATCATCAAATTTAGTTACTAGGCATCAATTGTGCAATTCATATTTCTACACGTGATTCACTCAGGGTCCATTGACAGAATGAATTGTTTCCCTGAGGATGTTTGAACTCCTAGATCTGTCGCCAAATGAAGTGGCTAGGAGTGTTATGGCCAGGGCAGCATTGCATGCAAATCATGCCATGGGACATACTATTATAAGCCACTATCAGAACATTCGAGAGTTTCTGAGTGATGGCATCAACTCACCGTTGAAGATGAGAACCCTGCACTGTAGCCGATATTATTGCTCTCTGCGTGTGTGGGAAATGATTTTTCCACTCAAATTCATTCGACGCTCCTGAAGCACAAGATTTCTGCAAGGATACAAACTGAGGACCCCTGTGACAAAGTTCCGAGTGGCAATGCAGAAGCTATACTTGTGCACTGGCAGCTGCCAGCCTCTATTGATTGTAAGTCATGTTGTAACTGATGCTGATTCATGCATTCTTGATGGCCCGGCCGTGGAAGAAACTGATGGGACGAGCGGGCCGGTTTGGTCAGGCGAGCAAGTTTCCTTAGGTGGTCCACCGACATGTTATATAGCTCTCCAACTAACCTAGTCGATTCTACTCAAGTGACGGCGTGCATAAGGGGCGTGCCAGGAGAGATATTGGTGAGGTTACATATTAAACAAAAACCCTTGCGCTCCTCTGAGTCTGGACCCACCAGTCTGTCCTCGGCTACATCCTCTCGCGCAGTACTTCGGCATCATCGTCTTCAAAGGCGAGCACACGCAAGTACGCTCACAAGCGCAATCACATGCATTGTCGAGAGTGCGTAGTCGGGAATGAAGGAAGTTAGCGGGGAAGAGAGGGGTGTGTTTTCCTGTCCTGCTAGCTTGTCTCCGTTGTCTCATCTTGTGCTGACCATTGGGCACCATGGACACCAACGAGCTGGATTATTCATTGTCTTTAGGCATTCTCCTCACAAAGTTTGTATCCTTAGACTGCTCTGTTTTGTATGATGCAGTCGCTACAAAACATATTCTATGTCAGCCCATACCTAAAGAGGTCTCCGACAAAGACCAACCAGACCCCAGCGCAATCGAGAAAACCAAGGCAAGACTCTTTGAAGTAGCTCACTTCCTCCAGTGTCAACATGACGTCCATTAGGAGGCTCTTCTTGAGCTGCTCAATGGAGGTTGGCGCGCATAATCAAGCTTGCGACCTTGGGCCAGCTGAGTCATGCCCCTTTTGCCGCGAGCTCCTCGACGCGGGTGATGAGGTCGATCTCTGAGAACCATCTGTCAGATATGGTCCCCTTGAACCTGTTGCTCCGGGCGGTTTCGGTGTCGATGGGATGTGTGAGGTCTCCTGAAGCGAGACGTCCAGGAGATGACGTAGGTCCCCTGAAATTTGCAGTACGTGAGCATGATGCCTCCTGTTCGTCATCATCGTTCGGGTGTTCAACAGGGAAAAAAAAATTGTTAGGGAACCCCACCTTTTCGCGGTAGGTAACCTCGTCCTCCAGAACTCTGTCCAACCGCGCACCTCATTGAGGTGCACAAACCACATTGAACTCACTCCAATGTGCATCCCATGCCGCTGTACGGGCAGTCGAGAAGCGCCTAGGCAGGAACGAGGGGGTCGTACCGGTGGATGGAGGAGATCGTATGATATATGGAGTCGGCAGGTGCAAAAGCGAGCTCGCTGAATCGACGGCATTTATGGCGTACGTGCAGGAGAGACTGCCTTGGCTGATCAGTGGGTTAAGCAACATGATGATAATACAGCGCAAGCATGACTGTACATGATGTGCACTTTTAAAAACTTACAAGTACACGATATTAATGTGTTTCATCTCGGCTTGAGCTTGATGGCCCCCGCGGCGCTTGCCTATCATGCTTTGCTTGGCTTCGTCAGTTTGTTCGGTGTCACTAACAGGGGTTTGGATTCTTTGGAAGCTTGGAGGAGCGTTATTACCAGATTAGGATAAAGTACGGTGGGTACCAATCGCTGGATATGGTGGCTGGGACTCGGGTAAGCATAGATACATAGGGCCTAGCCCCAATGTGACTATAAATGGGAAAAAAAAGTTTTGTTCAGGAAGTATTTTTGAGCTTTTGAATCAAGTCGAGCGGAGCTTCAACATTATGCATGTTGATTCGCGTGACATTGAAGGATCTTAGTGGACGTTGAAACTGAAGGCAACCTCTATCCAAAAAGGACTATGGCACCTCAACAAGGAGAGAAGGACTTAGGAGGGAAATGTATAGGTTAGAGAGAATCCAACCAGAACAAGACTAGCTTGTTCAGTTGCTGCATTCAAGTATTTATACTAATGACATGTGCGCACAGACCAACTTAGGGCTGGTCCGGATAAGCAGTGCTAGCTAATATGGTAAGCGTAAAGTGGTACGATAATAATAAAGGTACAGGTCACGTGATGATGACTAAGAGGGTCATGTGACTTGGAAAAGTAGCAAGTGAAATATGAGAGACAACACTTATGTAAGCGGTCACGTGATGCTGACTAAGCAGGTCATGTGACTTTGAAGAGTGGAAAAATGAAGTGGTTTGTAACAGAAACGTTGACCGGCCAAGGAAGCTTAGTTCTGGCAGTAAGTCTTTTTTTTGCTCTACATGGGTGAGCTTTTGGTAATTTCTGTGATTTCTAGGTGCCATAGAACTAAACCGCCCTTCTGTAGAAAATTTAGTCCCTCAAAGCACACCAGTTTTCAAGGGTAGTCATACCATCCCCACTACTTTGGGTTTGATATGTTTGAACCCTACGGAGGATTCTATTCACTCAGTCACATCTAACTCACTAGTCGACGACCTTCTCTATTTTGTTGAGCATCCGGTAAGTGGTATTCCTTCGAGGGTGTGCAAGTGACGCTAACATTGTATAGGGCTGTCAGGAGGCCCCTCAATATCCCACCAGTGTGCAAGAGGCCCAGTCATTGATTACCACTGTTCACGCTCAGCGTGATATGTTAAAGGCTGAGTTGTTTGTTGAGGAAGGACAATATAGTGCGTGCCAATTACCATCTCTTTCAATTTACAAAGGCAGTACAATGTGTGCAAAGTGTAAAAGGAAAGTTAGCCATTGCAGATCAAGTTGTCGGCCGTGCTAGGATGGTAATCTCTGATGGCAGATACGTTTCTGCACTCTCTATCCCTTCCTCCGGAAGTCCTGTATGGTGTATCTGCAGTAAGTCTACCTATTTAAAAAAATTAATTTGCTATGATCATTTAACCTTTGTTCTTCAGCAGCTGGGCGCTGGTCGACAGTGTTCCATTGAGCACATTATTAAAAATATCTAGCATGTTTGTTTGTCGTCTTGTAAGCTCCTGCTATTTTGCTTATGTATACGGAAATTTCATAAATACAGTTACTATCAGTTTCAAACTTCGTAACAAGTAACAATGTAACTGCACATATGTTGTTGTATTTGCTAAAAGTTGAGCAAAGTTTCAAGTCAAGTGACAGGGTCAAACAGACTCCATGATGGCATGATGTCGAACCTTATGTCCTTAGTAGGAAGGTTGTTCTGGATGTGAATAATGATTAATATATTCCAAATGTATTGTTCTTGGGAACCGCGTGTTGTCCCGGATACCATAAGTTCAGGTTCATATGTACTAAATTCGATTCCGAACCGCTAGCATTGCCATGCCAAAAAAGGGATGTCGTGTCGTGTGTGGTGCAACTGGACAAGTAGCGCAAGTAGCGCAAACTTCTCAGCGTCTCCACCAGTTCCAGTTTCAGACAGGTGCAAATTTAAATATTGTCTGTCAGGTCAATTTGGAGCCACCATTTCTGAGGCTGTACATGTGGGAATGGCCCATCTCATATACTTGTAAGTCTCTTTGAAATGTAGGTTCCACGTACGCAAGCTGCATCATCATGTCCACCGTCGTCTATGAGTCAGCATCAAGCTACCATTCTTCCTTTTCCCCTCACCTGTTGGATGTAATAACGTCTATGAGAGAAAAATCGCCCAGCGGAACAAAGTACAAAGTGCCTGCTCCTGTGATTAGCACCTCCACACCCAACAAAGGTGTGTTTTGCTCTTCCAGGAGTGGTGCTGCGTCCAACACAGAGAATCAGAAAATCAGTGTAATCGCCCAAGAAGACTCTGAAGATATCATCACTTCCCCAGCAGCAGCTACGACCTCGGCAAATGCTTCACTTGTATCAGCAATCACGAGCATCGAACAACAGATTGCACAGCCCAAAGCATACTCAAGTCAGCCTAACGTTTCGACCCCAATCTTGATGCTGATCATATATTTGTACAGGTGACGAGATATGGCACATACTTCGTTGTTTGCAGACACATCAATTCGATCCAAATGCACAGAAACTTTACAAAATCCCCTTTGAACAAAGCACTAACGGGTATCAAAGATTTTTTGTGACATCGGTCCCGAAGAATATAGCATTATTCAACAAGTGATTACGGAGAAACCAGACCGTCACAGCCAGGTTGCGAGGTAAGTCTACTATGTTTTATTGTGAATAACACTGAGACAGCTCCAAAGGATGGCTTATCTACCCCTCGGACGAGAGCTCGTGTTATACACTCCTCTCCCATGTCATGAGCAGATCACAAGTGACTTTCTGTTCAATTTCACGTCCATGATGAGTCCAATGCTGATAGACGATAGCCTCATCAAGCTAGACGGCTTCGGAAACAGCTCTTTTCCTAGTGACCACATCCACACCATCCCCAATTTTCAAGCCGTTCTCCAGCGTTGCTCGTCTGAAAGCAACAACTACTCCCCGACGGCCTTATGGGTCGGAGAGTGCGCCTTCACTCAGCACAACAAAGTCGTGACAAAGAAGCTTGAGAATTTTGTCGTTGGCAACTCAGATATCGAACTCGCGTTCTTAATCTCTATCAACGAACAATTCCCATTCTACTGCCCTTCGCCCGACTCCCCTGCTGCTAAGAAGCTCCGTTCACTCAAACTCAAAAAGATTACCGCCTTTCTTCCACCCCGCTCTAAGGAAAGGGTATTTGGCCCAGTAGTCGTGGAGGGTCATACATGGATCCACGAGGGGGCTATTTTAGATTTTTTTTTTATTTCACCTTTTCAAACCAACAGGAACAATTAACTACTTAAAGCTTTTAAAGGATTGAAAAAATATGAATTTATAAACAAAAATTAAATTTTAATAAAGGAGGGGATATAAGTTTAAAAAAATAATATATTTAATCAGCAAATGCAATAAATAATATAACATTTATAAAAGCCAAATTACATGGGAGGTTTGGATTAAGGGGGCTCACGATCGATCAATTTTAAAAATACAAGCGCTGATTTCTTTGCGAAGGGGGTAAACATTTTTATTTGACTTGCATACTATATGATACTAATGTCAAATCCGAGACACTCTACCCTAACATTGACATGGACTGGGTCGAGAACCTTTTGAAGATCAGTGTGGTTGCCATCAAAGACAGGGTGATCATATTGCAGAGGGCAGCTGACCCCAATGGCGATCTCTCGTCCTTACAGTTGTGGGAGCCTATTATCAATTTTGGGTGGGAAAGGATGTTGAAGAGGATGTCGCAGGCTGTCTGGAACTCGGCGCATGCGCGCTAAGTTGATTGGTATAAAGGCAAAGGAAAACCAAAGAGGAAGGGGTCGTCTAGTAGTTTCCACACAAGGAAGAAGGCGAGGACGAACTAGTAATGCATCCATTGTCAGTTCACGTTGTTGAATATATCACATCACAGTAGATTTTCCTGATTTCCATACTTTTACCGACAACTAAACCTACACGCAAGCTATCATCCATAGTTTGAGCTCGTCATTTTAAATGCTTGATTCAGTCTCCCCCTTCAAAACGAGGTATGTTTAGTTACGCTCTACTGTACTGTACAAATGTTGACATGAATTTAAAATTTGCCAAGAGAAATAGAGCATTGAACGATTCATATCCGGCTTTCCCGTTTTCCCACTCAAGCACATCCCTTTCAACGAGTACAATGTCTAGAAGAGAAGACTGCTTGCGCTGGTTGCAAGCCAAAAGCGCAACCGCCTTGCTGCAGGCAAGGGCATTGAGAAAATAAACGGACCAGATCTATATCCACAATCAGGCTGTGCGTCCTGGCCCCAGGCTGGGAGTCTCCCTATCTAATTGATCATTGAATCTGCTATCGGATCAATGTATCACTCATATGACCGATTTTTTCGACTCAGTCCCTCCGAGTCCCGCCCGAGTCTGGCACTCCCTCTCTCACTGGGTCCAATGGTTTCTTCTCATCATCCATCGGTTCAATCCTCTCATCGCTGACCTGCTGGATGCCCACCCCTGCGCTCGCTACACGGTGCACATCACACACGGACCGGGCATGTGTCTCTTCCCCCTGTGTTCCTATCTACCATGAATTCACACGATCTCAGAACGATCTCAATCACCATGTACATGCAATGAGTCAGACCCAGGCGCCTACCTATCACAATTCCAGGTCGAAGGTGTGGCATTAAGAAATCGCTGGCCAGTGGACTTTATTCCTGTCTGACTCCGTTTCTGTGCGATCGACAAAGATCGCGCGACTGCCCTGTGGGTAAGCACACTGGCAATGTCTCAGTTTTATGAACCACTCATGTACTACCAGTGACACTGAGAAATTGCTTGGACTCTATTTCTGCCCGACTTTGTTTCTGTGCGATCGACAAAGATCGTGCGACTGCCCTGTGGATAAGTACAATGTCTCAGTTTTGCGAACTCTACACTCACGTACTACCGTATCTGACAAGTACGAGGATGAGCGTTGCATCCCTCAAACGGCCACTTCTATTGGATGTGTTTTTGTTTTGATTCCATGCTGCATCCGTCATTCGATGACTGAAGTGACAGGGTAGAAAGGCACGAGGATGTTTGCCCAAATTTGGGAGCGACGGCGCAGTTGTTCGGCATTCCGTAAGTACTCCCAGCGTTTTTCCGTGTGTTGTACATGTTTGGGCACCCCGCTGACTAGTACATAATCTCAACTTGCACACATTTACCTTCATGCCCAGGTTCGTTTTCTAGTAGCTGGAAGCTCAGGACGGCTCCATGCCCAGGCCGGTATGGACATGAGTCTGAACTTTGCTGCAATGCTTCGTCACTAACTAGCATATTGTAGGATCTTGTTTGCCATTCAACTCGAAATGGGCGTGGGCTTGGTGGTCAATGAGCACAAGACGCCAGGGTTGAGGCACTACAAACATCTCGAGCACGAAGAGGGAGGGTTGATCCTTCCGTCATTGCTAGTCAACTGGTCAATGCGCTCACTCCCCAAGAAGAAGAATCTCCACGACGTATGGGGAGGGCGAAGAATTTGCAGTGTCCATCATCTCCTGAGGTTGTGCCACTTAAACAGCCCGTTCCTATATTCCGCCCGGCCTCTGGTGGTGAATACGGGTTTAGCGAGCCACCTGGTAACGTGTTCCAACAATCTCAAACATATTTGATAGACTAACTGGATATGATGGATACCGGTCATGCAGAGTACTCTAAAGCGGCGTCTTGTTGTCTCGCCTGAACTCAGTGGGGAGCAGTCAGACAAGCAGGAGAAAGTAACCAATATGAACGATGAAGATCCGGCGCGGCTCTTCGACGAGGATCATCCACCTCCCTCTCAGCCAAGGCACACCAGAGCAGGGTCTGTCGAGGAACCCTCCCAGCCGAGGCACACATGGGCAATGTCAGACGAGGAAGCCTTGCCTCCTTCCCAACTGAGGCGTGATGGCTTGATGTCGGACGACGGCCGCATGCGTCTCTCCGAGCCATGGTATATCAGGTTGCATCAGTAAATTAAATTTCCACCTGACTCTCTGTCTAGATGGTCGTCAAATGAGGAAGCCTCATCTCCTTCCCAGCCGAGGCGTGCTGGCTCGATGTTGGACGAGGGCCGCACACGTCTCTCCGGGTCACAGTATGAAGGTTGTATCAGTAATTCGCCACCTGACTCTCGATGCACCAAGCCTGCAATGCAGCATACTAGGTCCCCAAAACTACATGCTAGAGCTAAGCAAACCACTCCCTTGGAATGGCCATTGCACAAGAAGTCACGGCACAGACATGTAGACAATCCATCTACCATTGGTATGTATCCTCGTTTACACAAACGACTCCTCATAACAATCTAGCACAGGTACTGATCTCCTTCAAGAACATCACAAGAGGAATGGCGCTCCGAGGCCACCTAACCCTGTGTCACTTGCGGCACAGTCCAAGAAGGACAAGAGTGGGGGATGTACTGCAGAAGAGGAGGAAGAAGGGGACGTGGATGATGAAGTTGAAGTCGAACACGAGGAAACGGGACGTGTCGTCCACAAGTTGGCCATGTACATGAAGTTCTATTCAACATCGCCTTGGCGTTACATCCTCAATTGTGCGCACAATCACTCTTGGCTTGCTGTTGCTGCTGATGGGTTCCCGGATTGTTTGGCAATGCTGGACACCTATGGGGATGAGTATCTCCTCCAAGCAATAGAGGAGTACAACGAGAGAGGTGTGAAGTTTGATAAGAACCTGTTCACAAAGTACAGCTATGAGATGGAGATTTTAGTATGTACCTAACTAATCGTCAAGTTCTAAATCTTTTTTTTCCAGCTATATAACGACCTTAGTAACTTTCGGTCGCATGCAAAGATGGTAGCCTGTGTTGCGCTCGCTCAAGAATATGATTTTAATCCGCGTCCTGAAATGAATGCCGCAGAGGCATCTGTTCGTCTCAAAGACTTGTATTGCCATCTTGTCAGGGATTCTAGCTTCCTCCACTATGAAGCTAAGAAGGTATGTGTTCTAACAGGTTATGATTCTGACTGACGTATATTGTAGGATGTTTGGGTGAACTTTGCCAACCCCACTTTGCATGATACATGCATTGGTGTTTTCTATGATGGAAGTACAGCTCTTGCAGCTGTATTACCTGACGAGTTTTGTGACACAATTCCACATCATGCTCATATATTTGCAGCAACCATGGTACGTGGTTTTTTTGCTATTTGATGTCAGAGAGTTGATTACTCATCTTACAGCTTGCAATGGCCCTTGACGAGTATGAGAGTGGGGGTTTCAAGAAGTGCCAGGTCAGGTTTTCAGTATTCAAGGACATATATGAGGAGCTTGAAGGACTGTATTGTGCTGTTAATTGTCCAAAGCAACACAGTGCTTTAAGTGAGGAACGCCACAAGATTGCTGCTCATGGATGGTAAGCTTAATTTGCTCAGCTTTTATGTTATGTTTATGGCTGTTTCAGCATGTTGAATCCAAAAGTTAAATCCACTATGATCACTAGAAGGAGATTCAAAATTTTTATTGGATAGATTAGTAGTGGTTCTATCTGTAGATTCTTACATAGTGATGCTTTATCCTTTTGTCAATGGTAGTTTTGTGTTCCAGTGTGACAGACTATCCAGGAACAATTTTCTACCCACTCATTCCCTATATCTGTGTAGGCTGTGAAGCTCACTGTATTCTTCCAGCATGTACAGATCCAGCATGTACAGATGCAACCACTTGTACATTTCCCTCTATCTGTGCAGGCTGTGAAACCCACTGTATCTTTCCAGCATGTACAGATGTAACCACTTGTACATTTCCCTCTATCTGTGCAGGCTGTGAAACCCACTGTATTTTTCCAGCTTGTACAGATGCAACCACTTGTACATTTCCCTATATCTGTGCAGGCTGTGCAACCCACTGTATCTTTCCAGCTTGAACAGATGCAACCACTTGTACATTTCCCTATATCTGTGCAGGTTGTGAAATCCACTGTATCTTTCCAGCTTGTACAGATGCAACCACTTGTACATTTCCCTATATCTGTGCAGGCTGTGAAACCCACTGTATCTTTTCAGCTTGTACAGATGCAACCACTTGTACATTTCCCTATATCTGTGCAGGCTGTGAAATCTACTGTATCTTTCCAGCTTGTACAGATGCAACCACTTGTACAACTCTCCATCTGTTGTCCAGATTGTGCAGTTCCATGTCTCTGACCAGTTTGTTCAATTAATCTATTCTTGCCCAATCTGTAGCATCTGTCCAAACCCCCACCTTGCTGGAGATGCTGGATTGTCTAGAGCACTTGTCCAGACTGGTTCAGACTGTCAAACAACACCCCTAGTTTGCTGATGCTCTCAGAGCTGAGCAGGACGCCATCACTTATGCTGTCATAGAGCGTATGACTCTGGCTGCCTGGCAACAACACATCTCCAGGCATAAGCCCAACCATGATGGAGGCCACAGGGCCAACAAGATTTCCACTGTGAAAAGGAAAGGCGAAGAAGACCCCTCCTTCGACAACCAGAAGGAGGATGGAGGGAAAGACAACAAGAAGAAGAAGCGTCGTCAGGGCAAATGCTCTGATGAAGGAGAAAAAAAACGAGGAAGTCGCCGTGAGCATGCCAAAGCCAAGGCCGCTGCCTCCAAAGAGCTCTCTGACAACGAGAGCAGCGCCTCCAACACCACTCTCGCTCCCGCCAAGGCCTCCTCTTCCTTCATCTTCACCAACATGTCCCACGCTCCTGTCATCATTGATTCCGCCTCCAAGGAGGTATCTCATCCTGTCCGTGATGTTTGGAAGAACTCGCACACTGTAGGAGCTGCCCAATATGGGCCCCCAGTGTTCTCACAGACCACCGCCGCCATCTCCCTCGCTAGATGACTGGAGATTATACTCACAGCAGAGACTGTTCGCCGCCTCGAGCCCATCGCCACTCATCGCAGCCCATGGGAAGCAGGTCATCCCTTCCCTTCCTCCATCGCCTCCACCTCTCGCACTCTCCTTGAGCACCTTGAGGACACCGAGCGTCTCAAGCTCGCTGATTCCACCCACCTCGACCACATCGATCTGGTGATGGCAGGTGCGGACGACATGGACACCTTTGGCATCCCAGTTGACTTCTCCCTCCTAGATCTCCCAGACATCCCAGAGGACATCAAAGGGGAAGACGAGGGCTGCGAGATGGAGGACGACTGTGTCTCACTGGGCGATACTGAAGAATGAGATGAATACCTCACTCGCTTCTTCGATGAAGCAATCGACGAAGATATGTGGTACGCCCTCCCATTCCTTTCCCCGAACTACACTAGCATCAGCAAACCAGCTTTTTGCCAACAGACTCCATCCACAGACTTCACAGACGACTACAGACTGCAACAGGCTCTTCAGATCCAACAGCTCTACAGCTCCAACAGCTCTACAGACCATGTAGGATCCACAGGCTTTCCCAGGCTCTCCAGGGTCACATGACCATACTACACTTTGTTACTACACTTTTTGGTACACTTTTTTGGTACACTTTGATATACTTTTTGGTACACTTTTTTGGTACACTTTTTACTACACTTTTTTACTACACTTTTTTGTACACTTTTTTGTACACTTTTTACTACACTTTTTGGTACACTTTTTTACACTTTTCACTACACTTTTTTGGTACACTTTTTGTACACTTTTTTTGTACACTTTTCACTACACTTTTTTGTACACTTTTTTGGTACACTGTTCACTACACTTTTCACTACACTTTTTTGGTACACTTTTCACTACACTTTTCACTATACTTGTCTGGTACACTTTTCACTACACTTTATTGGTACACTTTTTTTGGCACACTTTGGTACTTTTTTTGATCAACTTTTTATTTGTTAAAGCATGTCCAGGCATACTAACCAGAACTAACAAAGCATGAATCCTAACCAGACACTAACCAAGCTTGTCCAGGCATACTAACCAGAACTAACCAAGCAGGCATCCTAACCAGACGCTAACCAAGCTTGTCCAGGCACACTAACCAGAACTAACAAAGCAGGCATCTTAACCAGACACTAACCAAGCTTGTCCAGACACACTAACCAGAACTAACAAAGCATGGTTAGTAGTGTACCAAGTGTACTGAAAAAATGTACAAAAAAATGTACTACAGTGTACAAAAAAAGTGTAGTAAAAAGTGTAGTAAAAGGTGTAGTGACAAAAGTGTACAAAACATACAAAAGTGTACCAAACAAGTGTAGGAAAAAGTGTAGTGAAAAAGTTTAGTAAAAAAAGTGTACAAAAGTGTACAAAAAAGTTGACAAAGAAAAAAGTTGAAAAAACCTCCACCAACAATGTTGTCAAAGGTGTCAAAAGTGTAGCAAAAAAAGTGTTGCCAAAAGTTAGAATTTTTGAAAGACTTGGAGTTTTTGAAAAAAAAACAATCACAAACAAAGTTGTCAAAAGTGTCCAAAGTGTAGCAAAAAAGTATTGCAAAAAATTTGAAATTTTGAAAGACTTGTTGTTTTGAAAAAAAAAAAAAAATGACAAAGAAAAGTTGACAAAAAGGTCAAAAGTGTTGCAAAAAAGTATTGCAAAAACTTTGAAATTTTGAAAGACTTAAGAGTTTTGGAGTGGAGACTATTATATAAGCTCAAATTCCCACACTTGATGTTGAAAAAAGCGGACATGCTGACAAATTTATTTTTGCTGACACATTTATTTGTATCTATTTTACCTTCCACTGTACTATATAAACAACTTGGATCGAAGATTTTGTTCTAGGTCTGTGCAGCTGACCTCAAGTTTGCTGATGTATGTATCAAGTTCGGGTTCCGGCACCGACTCCTCGCAGGCAAGTTTGGGCGGGTTGTCCCATCGCCCCTGAGTAATATATACCATCAATCGCTGGCAAGACTGAGCAAGCATTCAGTGAATAGGCGTTCAAGCTCAAGTTCGGAACACTTGACCAACGACTACACTGCAAATACTATAACAGCAGTTTGTTTTTTTCATTATTCTATGGAAAGGATTCCACCCATTGCGACTCAGAGCTTCAAACCCTGCTACTATATACCGGCAATAGTATGCGCTCAAAATCTCACATTGAAAAATCACCTCAAGCAACAGTACTGGTACAAGTACCGAGTTAGTTCCTCCGGCTGTCATTATGGAAATAAACAATACCGTTGCTCGTACATGTCATGATTGACTGTCTGGTTGGAATCAGCCTGAGAGTCACTGTGATTTTCATGATCGAACAATTTAGCATGCATGTGGTACTTTGAACGCGCCGATACCGCATCCGATCCATGTGGATCAACACAACATCAATCACAATTTGAACTTGAAGGACCCTACATCATGATGTATGTATTACTGTCATGTTCAAACACATCCGGAATCTGACATACAATTCCGAGATTGTGATATTACAGTGCCTGTGCATAAGTGCAGTACAATGAAAATGGAAAACGTGCCTCTCAGAGGCATTTTCTATTTGGCTTTCTCGAAAATCAGGGTATCAACCAAATAGAACTGTTGACCATGTTACACAGACCCCCCTCAGCTTAGATGGGCCAATTGTTTCCTCATTTGTAAGTGTGCTCGTGCCTCCTCGTCGAGTGTGTCGACAACACATTCATATGGTAGAGGAAACTCTCGCGTGATGCAGTAAAGTCTCATGTTATTGAGGTGTTTGTTATCCAGTCGGTCTGATAATATCTCACATTAGTTACGGTCACTAAGGAAAAATGGAGAGTGAGACCACAAACAGAAATTCCATTGCACTCTCCGTAACATCTCCAGCATGGCAGCGACAAAAATGCCTTGATCAAAATTCGCTTCATCAAGGAATATATAAGACAGCCACACGAACCGAATACATAGGTTGGAGATATCTGAGAAGAGATTTTGTTATGAGATATGAGCAATATTGAGTGTCTGATCTTACAATGGCAAAATAATAGTACTAGGACAACATTAGTGGCATTAAAGAAATCAAGTCAACATAACGTACCGGTATGTGCAATGAGTAGAGAAGCTGTGGTCTTAGCAATGGATAGCGAGTGTCTGGTCTACACATTGCCCAGTCCATCAGTATGTCCTGAGATATATATGCTGTCATTGTTTCGAAACATAGAAAGGCAGAGGGGCGTACCCATAAATACCCATATATCAAATTGAGGGTTGCTATGAAACACCAGAGGACATAATGTTCACTGTTATGCACTGGCCAGTAATTTTGTCAAACATTTTGATTGCCATTGAATCAGACTGACTTTGATAAGTTTGATTCCTCCAGCAGAAGTAAAAGAGATAATATAGTATCCCCATCCCATATTTCCCAGCCTATATACCACATCAGCAAACCAGCCCTCAGATAGACAGCACTGGCCAGGACTGTCCAGGTCCAACAGCTCTCCAGGTGCCCCCAGCAAGGTCCCTAACTGGCTATGCCTGGACAGCTCACCCCTAACTGGACAGACCTGGACAGACCTGGACAGCACTGTCCAGCTCCCCCAGCTATGGCTGTGTTCTCCCAGCTACTCCAGTTCTCCCAGCTAGTTCCAGCTACT
>JBBPPX010000300.1:0-31763 GCA_038092235.1 Leccinum boreale | reverse complement strand
AAAGCACCACTGTCAGCACGCGACCGCCACACACACCCCCCCTCGGCACGCGGAACCGCAGGATCCACCTTGGCAGAGTGCGCACGCATCTTTGAATGTTCCTCCGCCCTCTTGCTTCCGCTGTGCCTTCTTGCACACTTCTCCAAGTGCAACAGTTCGCTCGACCTGGCGTTGTCGACGCTGCTCCGCCAGCCTCTTGCCGTTTTTTCGCCGCCTCGGCCTCTTCTGCTACATCTTGTTCTGTAATCCCAGGGTCAGTCCCACTACACACACCGACATCACTCACTTCTCCGCATGCGCAGCCCTCCTCCCCTCCTCCTCTTCCTCCATCTTCTTCTCCGCCACCGTACGAAGTTGTCTCTCATATTCCTCCTTGCACGCAGTCAACAACATCCCCTGGTGCACTCTATAGTCGCCCTGCATTCGGCTCAACCGCTTCTTGTCGCCACAGCCTGGTGGCGCGTCTACTTGCGCTTTTTGCAGTGTGTCAAAGATCTCGCGGCCGGCATAGCAGGCTTGCGCGAGCAGCGGGTGCTCTTCTCTGCGGTACCCCGCTAGATGTGATGGATCCGCAAAGCACGTTCACGTCTTTTTTCCTCCTTTTTCCAGCTGCTTGACTTCGATCTGTCCTTGCTCGAGTCCATGTCCTAGATAATATATCAATGATAGGGGGAACGACAAAGGACCAGGACGCACCGCGATCGACACCTTGAACCCGCCGCGCTTCATCAAATCCTGAGAGAGCCTCTTCAAGGTCTCTACCAACCTGATCGATTCGATCTCCTGTCTCGCGTGGTCAATCGGCTTCTTGGCGTATGAGAGCTCCGCGTGGCAGGACGCCTCCACTTTTTCTTTGCGTACGCTCAGCTCCGAGAGAAGCTCCCTGCAGCGTGCGACGAGCGTTTTGCGCAGAGAGAGGGCGCGCCGTTCGGCTCTGGCTGCGTTGACAAGTTCGGCGGACTGAAGCGCAGCTTCTTCGTCGGGGGACAGCATTGGCTTGCGGTTGATCACGCGCGCAGTGTTGTGGAGCGCCGTTGCAAGGGTGCTCAAGCGGGTGCGCAGGAGCTTGGCCGAGGACAGCTGGACAGTAGTGTTGTCGTAGAGCGAGGGGGGCTGCTCAGACCGGAGATGGCGGACTTGCCAGAGCGGACAAAGGACTCGTCGATTAAGGAGATGGGCTCTGTGGCATGGACTACACGGATGCGGAGTTGGCCGCGACGTGTGCAGCCCATGACGTAGGCTTCGACTTTTTCGGGGCCAAAGTCGTCGAGGGGCTTGACGAGGTCAAGGAGGCGGGAGAGGAGGGCACGGGAGAGGAGCGGGAGGTAGCCAGCATATTGAGAGTCGCTGGCACAGAGTGAGGAGAGCATGGGTGCGCAGAGAGTGAGGGGATCGAACGAATCCGTAGAGTATCTTGATCTGGGCTGGGGAGAGGCGGAGGACTCATCTTTCAAAAGAAAAGCTGGGGAGTGTTAATGGAGAGATGGGGACTTACAGGACAAGGACTGCGAGACTCGGATCTACCATGGCCGATGGAGGTGACGACGCCGATAGGTTGTGGTAGGCATACTTGGCGACGTTGGCGACGTTGGCGACGTTTGGTTACTTGGCTAACTTGGTGTTGGGAAACCGATCGAGAGAGAGAAAATCATGAAGGAAACAATGAAGCATTTGTCATGACCGATACATTGGCACGCGAACGCTATCAAAAAGTACTACGACACAGTACTACGACACAGTTCAACAAATCGACACAACACCAGACATACATGGGTCCAAACGAAGCACGATTCGTAACATGGGAAATAAAGAACGGCAAACACTTTCATCGTCCATCGTCAATGTATCTTCGTCCGTGGATCAACGTGACTAAAGTCGCGATTGCCCATGTTCAGAGTAATCCACCGCCGAGAAGCGCACCGAGGAGGGAGCTGAGACCGAGGTTGGTGACGATGGAGAGAACGGGCTCGAGCAGTGTCAACAAGGGACCGACGAGCCCGTTGACCAAGAGAAGCGAAACAGCCGAAAGGTTCAAGACGAGTTTCCTGGCCCCCCTGTCAGAACTTTTCGTAGTACAATGATGTTGGGTGGCACTTACCCAAGTTGTGACAATAAATCAACAACGTCCGACTCGGCCGAGGTATCGACGACGCTGAGGACTGTACTGGAAGCCTGGAAGATGAGCTGGTATATGGCATACGAGTGAGCCACATGGAGATACATTAATGATGACACACTCACAGTGATGATCGACGCAAGGAGAGAGGCGATGTCATCTGCTCCCACAGCAGTGCCATTGATAGAGGCACTAATCACACTTGAAGACTGTCCTTGAAGTACCTGCATCTTGCTAACAGCATCCGTTACAGCAACAGTGATTCCATCGATGACGGGTTTGAGGGCTGCCTCGGTTGCGTTCTCCGGGGTGGCACAGGCTGCATCATCGTCAGCAAGCCCACGAAAACTAGAGTATGCGGGCTACTCACACATCTGCTGTGCCAGAGGCGTGACGGTGTCGCTGAGACTAGTCAGGATATCAGCAACCGACTGGGTGGTCTGGCGTTCCACGACGGGGATGGCAAACACGCCGACAACAGCAAGGAGGAGGAAAGAGGTGATCTGGAACAGACGCATCGTAAGAAGAGGAGCGAAGCAGTAGTAAGAACTGGTGTAGTTGGAGTGCTTGAGTCGTTGAGGATGAGTCGAGGGGTTTATATATCCCGGTCTTGAGCACAACAATGCCAATACGACGAACGACTGTCGTGGATAGACGAGGACTCCGAGGGAATGACCGACATGGTCTGCTGGACTCCCATGCGATACCGATTACGCTTGTTGAGGCGAAGGCAAAAGCAAATACGAACGAGTGAGTGGCTCTCAAATGCCAAGGCTATCGAGCTACCAACATCAACTGACTTCCTGACCCATTGCACGCGTAAGGTGAGTTGTATGCTGGGAACAAGATTGCACCCACCGTCATCGCCGGCAGATTGATGTCATCCTGGTGTTGGCAAGATCCGTACATCTCCCACTTTTGATGGGAAGACATTTCGACCATATGGATGACCGCTCTTCTCGACATTGAATTCGTCTCCAGCCATCAGGAATAGGGTTGGGATCCGAGAGTTTCGGTCTCTGGAATCCCGCGAAGGTAACAGAGAAGGACGAAATGGAAAGATGTGTTCATGACCCGTCGCACAAAGGCTTGTGAGAGCCTGCTCAGAACCGCTCAGGGGCAGGTACATAGGAGTCCGGTGCAGGCGGGCGAAGTCAAAGGCTGACTAATCAGAAGGATGGCAAGCTGGACAGGAAACGAAGTGCCGAGATGGATGATTGTATGGCAAGCGATTATCGATCTGAGCGCCCAACGTGTTGAGCGATACGGGCAGAACTGCGTACCAAGGACACGCAGCAGGACGGAAATGGAACAAAAAAAAAAAAAAAGAACACGCAGTAGCTGTGAGCATGAGATATGCCAGTTACTACCAATCGCAAAGTGGTGCTTCCTGAAACTTCCTTTGCCAGTTTGCATTGCAGCCCCCTGGATGAAATTCATCTCAGGTGCATGATGGATTTCCCCTCCTAGATATGACTTGCCTGAAAAACAACATTTATTGGTATGACTCACAAATATCTCTTATCCGCGGAAAATAGCCTAGGTCTCGTTCGCCAGCATCATGCTATAATAACAACAACTAAATAGAACCACGGAGATAAATACATTGTACATTTTCATTGCTTGAAGATCATCGACCATCGACCAGCGCCTATGCATCTTTGACTGGAATACCTGCATACTCGTCATACCCGAGCGCCAGGTTCAGGTTCTATCCCGACAACATCGTCAGCACACAAGTTACTCGACCGACTGACGAACGATGAGAACATCCCGAAACGCACCTGCAAACACTGCGTCGCAGCCCCCTTCAACAGGTTATCCAATCCCCCGACTACGACGACGCGTTCTAACCCACTGTGAACCTGTACCCCACCGACGACCCACCCTTGCTGACCTTGCACGTCTCCCAGCGTCGGTACGCCTTTTTGTACGCGGACGAGACGCTCGTCCGCGTAGTAAGATGCGTAGAGCGAGGCGATGTCGCTGGCGCTCAGCTTCGACGTGGACAATGGGAAAGAGAGAGTGCTAAGAATGCCACTGAAGAAGGGAGCTACGCTCGGAATGAAAGCGAGTTGCACACGTGGCTTCGAAGGCGAGACATTGGAAGCATCATCAGAAGCGGGGAGGAGCTTGGAGAGGTGCCATCCTGCCTCACGCTCGTGGATATGGTCCGTTAGCGAGTATGGGCGAATGCTGCCCCCGAGGCTCTCGGGCGTCACTTTGGGCAACGTTGCAGGACGAGAGCCTGCTTTGCCTTCCTGGGTGATCGTTCCTGCACCACTGTACCCCGATACACCAAACACGGTCGGCCAGGCAGGGGGAGCGAGGTATTGAAGTAGTGGAGCAACGAGAAGTTGAGTCGAGGTTGCGTAGCAGCCTGGGTTTGAGATGCGTTTGGAGGCGCGAATGTTGGTGCGACCGTACAACTCTATTCATGCGAGTCATGGGGAGGCGAGAAAAGAAATTTGTTATTACAGATCCCCAAACCACAAGTTACAAAGTAGAAGAGAACGACCCCTCACCAGGCAATCCGTATGTCCACTCGCTCTCGAACCTATAATCCGCACCCAGGTCAACGATCACACTACTATCTCCTTGCCTTTCCTTCGAGCCTTTCTCAACAGCATCCACGAAAGGTTTGCACACCCCGTTGGGAAGGGCCATTACCCACGCGTCGACCTCCCCTTGCTTTTCCATCCGTTCGACATCCTCGACTGAGAGATTTGTATGTGTGATCTGAGATTTGGTGTACCCCTCCAATGGGTGTCCTTCGAGGACACGAGAAGAGACGTGGGTAAGGGAGAGGTACGGATGTTCGTTCAACAGAGAGGTCAGCGCCTGTCCGGTGTACCCACGTGCACCGATCAGTGCAACACGTTTCGGCTCCGTGGAAGTCACAGGCGCGTGCGTAGCATATCCTCGACTACCATTAGGAACCTGGAGTCGACGTGCGAGCGTGGAGAAGCCTCTGCTCCCGCCCAGTTGCGCTTTCGCAAGCCCAAGAGGCAGGTACGCCCTCCCCACACGTCCGCTCTGTTCCAGGTTCTTGACGGCCTTTTCTACTTCAGTCACATCGCTGATACCGTACCAGAACAGGGAACGGCCAGAACGTGTGAAGGACCCTTCGGCACGATCGAAATGCCAGGAGCGATCCATAATCTCTTCGCCCTGAGATGGGTAAGAACCAGGTGATAGGGAGGGGGCAGAAGGAGGGGCAACAGAGGTCGTCCATACGAGTTGCTGATGATCCTTCCTCAACGCGCTCCACACGTTGTCAACGACACCGTTGAGGACGCCAGCCCGAGATGGAAGCAGCTTCATTACCACTGGAATCTGACCTTCAGGGTGAGAGACAATGGCAACAGCATCGAGGGGCTCGTCGGCATAGATCGACCACTCTCCTGGTTTGGCATTCTCGAGCTTGGAGAGGATCCCCGCGATGCTTTCCTTGCCTGTGCGGACACCTTCATCGCGTTCGGAAACAACTTGGCGAAGTCGGTCTTTCCCAACGCTTTCCAAGGTTTGGTGTTTGAAGAGTTTGTACCCTCGGCGAATGAGTGTGCCCGCACCAGAATCAGTGAAGAGTTCTCGTTGAAGATTAGCAGCGGAGATGACTGCAACAGAGGAAGACCGTGGAAGGACATCCAAGAGTTCTTTGAACTCGCGCAACTTGAGTTTTGTGCCGTACTTGACCCAAGATTCCTTCATAAGCTGGTCGTATTCCTGTTCGTTGTTCCTGATTAGTTATATGCCGAAGAAAGGCCGAGGCCAGATATACCTCGTCTAGGTTAATGACATCCAGCTTTTCCCCAGTAACTCCATGGAAAAGACCGCCCTTTTCGTTGATGAAGACAATCTTTGTGGGTTCGAGCTCCTTGGCAAGCTCTCCGGCAGCAACGTCTGCGTTGACGTTCAAAATTTGCCCGTCGTTGCTTTCGGCGAGACTGCATAAGATGGGTAATGCACCGGCACGGATCGATGCTTCGATGGGTCGCTTGTCGATGCGAGTAATCTTACCGACCAAACCGTACTTTTTCGAATCAAGAGCGGTGGCAGTGAAAACCCCAGAGGTGATAGGGCGGGCGCGCGTGCCGAGTTTCTCGAGAGCGCCGACAAGCTTCAAATTTTCCTCGAGGAAAACGCGGCGAGCGATTTGGAGAGTTTTTGCGTCTATAGGATGTGCAAGATAAAGATGAATTGGGACGGTGCACTTGTGAAATAAGCCCACCTGTGACACGAATACCGTCGATGTACTCAGGCTGAACGCCTTCGCCCTCAAGGATGTCGTTCATCTGTGGACCGGCGCCGTGCAGGACAACTGGATAGAGGCCCAAGCGGTAAAGGAAGCTAAGGCTGAGAGCAAGCTCATCGAGGTCATCGAGGACTGCACCGCCAAGCTTGATGACGGCGAATTTTGCGGGTTGGGATGGATGCGAAGAGGAAGAGAAGATGCGAAGGTGACGTTCGACTTCACGTTTTGTACCGAGGGAGTAGAGCAGGCGAGTAATCGTGTCCTACACAGATGTCAAGACTCAACAGCGATTGCAGAGTTAAAAAAAACGGACTCTGTCGGTCTGAGCAACAGACTGGATGGACCTGACCGATTCTCTACCACGGACGGCGGTGAGGGCAGCCTGGCGACGACCAGCGACGACAGCCGCTCTCGTGGCCACGGTCAATCGGGAAGGCAGCAATGAAGCACGGGTCGACAACATTCTGACGACGCGCTTATGATGGTAGTACAAGCTGATATGGAAAAAAATGAAAATTCTCAGCCGACAACTTTTATATGTGAACCCATGCTGTTAACTCCTGTGCATCAAGACCATTGGCGAATACAGCTCGCACCCACACGTGTGGAGAAGAAGCTAGTTACAGGCGTCTAATGGCAATGATGACTCCCATTGGAATACAACAGCATCACAAACGTCCCCTGTGCCCTCCTCCTTCAGGTTTCTGTCCAATTGAATCAGAAGTGTATCAGTACGTTGGGCGTGCACGTCGGTTGGACGGCGGTGTTGGATATCGTGGTTGTGAGGACGTCGATTTCTAGTGAGATTTGAAGAGTTGTGGTTATGTACGTAGATAATTCGTTGCTTTCCTGTTTCCATCCATCTTCGATGTCCTTGTCCAAAGCTGAAAAATCGTACATCCAGACTTCACTTCTCTCCGATCCACCACTCCGTCTTGACGGTCGCTCGCTCGTGGATTACAGACCGATCGCACTCGAGACGGGCGTCATCCCTCTCGCAAACGGGAGCGCGAAAGTCTGCATAGGTCGTCCCGGACGCAGTGGATACGTGCAAGAGGCTGGTGGCGTGAGCGGCGGCACGGAGGTGGTCGTCGGGGTAAAATTGGAAGTGGCCGGGGTGGACGAAGAAGACGATGGAGGTAAAATCGCGTGTACCGTGTCGTGGTGGGTTCGTTTCGCCCCTTTTCAATCCCTCGTTGCACACCTTCAAGTCGATGGTCTAACTCTAACATGACAGCTCCCCCGCGGCTTATCCCTCATTATCCTCAAATGCATTGGATGACCTGCAAAATGATCTGACGACCCTGTTGGAGAGCGTACTCTCCCATGCGTCGCTACGTCCGGCTAAGCTGACGATCGTGCCTGACGAGAAGGCATGGGCAGTGAAGCTGGACGCGGTCGTGTTCGCAGACGGGGGCAACGTCGTCGACTGCCTCATGCTTGCCTGCCGGGCTGCACTCTGGGACACCAAGGTGCCGCGTACGAGAGCGGTGGCGTATCGGGCTCCGCGCGCGAAGGGTGATCATGATGCTGGGAGCACGCGACAACTTCACCCCAAAAGCGATGTCGACATGGACAAGGATCCCGGGGTAATGGGTCGTGGACTTGAGACCAAATGGACGGCAGGCAGCGCGACCGATTTCGAGCTCACGGACTATTGGGACGAGGGGGAGGTCTTGAGTGGGAGGGAATCGTGGCCGGTATGCGTCACGCTCAACATCGTACGTTCGTTTATATGTTTTTTCTGTCGTGAATTCTGTGGTTGTTCACCTGCTGATTCGCCTGCAACCAGCTGTCGAATGTGCACTTTTTGGACGCAATGATTCAGGAAGAAGCCGTTGTACCGTTGCGGATGCACACCATGTATGCCTTCCCCGGGGGAAAACCAATTCTCCAGACATTTAGGCTGATCGGAACAGAGACGTCTACAATGGACCAAATAAGTGGTCTCATCAAGGTTGGCCATTGGTCTTTTCTCTCTTTTCTCATTCCCTGATCTGGCCCACGATGCTGGCAGCATGCAGAAACGTATGCGCGCAACGTGTGGACGGGGTTGGAAACAAAACTGACTGACGAGGAGGCTCGACGGGGAATAAAAGCTCGTGAAAAATTCTACGGTAGGTGTAGGTAAATGACCTTGTCTGCTACAACACACTCCGTTTTCCGACGGCCAGTGGGCCATACGAATGAGCACACTGCGAACCATAAACATCGAGGAATTTGTCGCATTCACTGCCCGCCTAGCTCAATCGGATAGAGCGTCAGACTCTTAAAGACCTAGGCGATCTGAAGGCTGCGAGTTCGACCCTCGCGGTGGGCTAATGGTTTTTACTTCCCAACTCAAATCCCTTTTTTTTTCTGTAACGAGGTGCTCTAGACACGTGTATGACTGAAATTCTGGTGCCGTAGCTTGATAGGCGAACCACAGTCGTGTCGAGATCGACCATTGGGTAGGATTTTGCCGTGACACGCATTGATGTCCAATGCTAACACTTGAACAGTCTTATTGAATCCCGAATACAGTACATAGTACTATGCCTGCACTCGGCGCAACCTTCCCACATCGGTCGTTCTAACGCCGAGGACTAACCGCGACCCACATCATGACCAACCCTGGCGGGACCAAGCGGGTCTCCAACCTGAGAAACCAGACGTACGGTCGACCGGTCAGTCCTCATCTTATCTCCATCTGCAAAACTGGTTCATATGTCACAAACTTGATCCGATCGCCGCTCTGACGGGAGTTGTTATTTCACTTGGACGGCTAGCAACCCACCATTCTTGCGCCGCACGCCACACAATCCGAGTCTGTATAGTACTAGCCCGTAGTACTGCGCGCTTCCTATGCGATGACCCGACCACGAACGTTTCACGCTAGCATTGTTCGGTACCTTTCTTTGCGCCCTCGTCGCCCTGGTCTTTTCATGAATCCACATTCAACTTTTTTCCCCTTCCTCATTTTCCTTGTCCCGTGGCATCCTTCTTAAGCCTCTTTTCAAACGGTCCAATCTAGGCTTGGAACGTTCCCAAGGAGCAAACTCCATTTAAAAACCCAAGGTACGACGTCCAAATCGGTCCCCCCAACCCTTCTTGATAATCTGATTCGGGCCGGCGGTCGCAATAGTGATAAAGTAGGCTTTGGGCTTTCGGGTCATCAGGGACTCAAAAGTTGGGTTGACTTACACTTTGGAGAACTTGAAGATTAAATACTCCCGCCCGCTCGCCCGCCCGCTGTCCACGTTTCTACATATCATTGGACGAGTCGAGACCTTTGCACGACGCCCGTGTCTGTGGGTCCCCACTCCATGCGATACCGCGTCGAAATGGGGGTCGCCCATCGGATCACGCTCGCCCGCTCTGGCCTTTGAGATCGGAACATAGACTCGACTCTCGTTCTGATGCATCAGCATCGCCCCGGTAAGTATGTACATACTAATCGCGACAAACAGTAAGTGCCAAACCTGTTACACGCGACATGTCAGTGCCGCATCGGACCTTGTCACCTCGTTACAGCTACTAAACACTCGATACTTAGCCCTGAACTCCGCCACGGTCGCATCTGAGTCCCTACCTCGATGCGCCCCTTCACGCTGACCCTTTTTTTTTGGAGGCGTTTGGATGTAATCGGTTAGTCTCTAATTCGAAGCAGACTTGCCACTGGGAAGTGTCCAGAAGAAGCGCCGGGTGCGTAGAAAGTTCTAGTCGCCGGGAGCACCCGAGTTTCTGAGAAGGGCTTGTCCTCCGCCGAAATGCGCACCTTCCCCTTCTTTTGGTGCATAGAGTGATCACCCTGAAAGTGTAGATTGGTGAGCGCTGATTAGAGAATAGTAGTATGGAGATATCGGACGCAAGAAAACACCCCCCATATTACCCCATCAAAAATTACTTGGCAAGAGTGTAACATTGAAATTTTTTCGAAAGAACGCAATAAAAGGAGAGTGGAGGAATATACAATAAATAGACACATATAAATGAATGAACCTGCCATGCATGAAAAGTCGATAACAATGTATATCTCTCGCACAGTGGTCAGCAATAAAACCCTACGAAAACGAGTAGTACCATGCAAAGGAAACCGCATAAGGTGAATAAACGAGTATGAGTGAGATGCAGAATGTGAATGAATGAACGTGCGTAACCACGTCGCGTGCGATGATGTATGATGACAATGAATTGAGAAAGTAAACATGATACATATCCAGACAGAGATGGGGCCAGCTTGAAAATGATCGTTACATGATTAACGCATAAGACCTAGACCTGCGAGGTGACATCCACCCACAAAAACCCCGAAAAAACCTAGCGCATGGACACAATGAGCGTGCAATAAGATGATGGTGCGCGCAGTGCGGCGCCCCTTTACCTTCAAAACCGTAACTCTTCCGACTGCCAAACCTCCGGAAACGGATACCACATCGCAGGAAGCGGATAAAGCCTCAGCTCCCCATCCTCGGGTCCACATATGGCGTAATCAAGCCACGCGTCTTGATACCGATGCGTGCCGGTCCGCTTGCGATATTCGAACCCCACTTTTCGAAGCGACTTGAGGCCACGTGCAAAAAAGGCGGCGCAGTCTTCCCGTACGACACGCCACGATTCCATGTCGTCAATCTCGTCATATTCGGGAAATTGCATGCAGAGCCGGAGGTCGCGCAGGGAGGAGAGGGAAGAGAGAGCTTCTAGATATTCCTGCTGTGTGTGATGCAATATGAAATCAACGTTTCTAGGGTCAGCATCCCGTTCCAGTGATCTCCGCAATCAAAATAAGAACATGGTGGCAGAGCCCAGGAGCCACGAGGGAGGGGGGAAGACGGAGGAAGAGTGGACGTACACAGGAAGACAGAGACTTTCCGTCATGGTAGCCACAGCGCTCAATCTCGAGAACTTCGAGCTGTGGACAATTGACGGCAATTGACCGACATACGGCTGGCGTGAGCTTGTCTTCGATGATGATACGCAAATGTTTCAGAGGGCAATTGCTTGCACCAACATCCGCGAGCACCTTTTCGATTTGTGCCTGTGAGAGTGCGATGGGCCACCGGGGAAGATCTACCAGGGCCATGATGGCTAACCGACGGAGATTGGTCATATGGTTGAAGACGCCCTCTAGAGCGCAGGCGTTCGAAATGGCAAAACTGTCCAAGGAAGCTAGTTTTTCACGATCGGCGAGGATGCATGGATCGAGGCGAAATTCTTGCGCTTTCGATTGAGGGAAAAGTAGTCGAAAATCGCGCAATACGGGCATATTGTGCAAGACGTCAAAGAGACGAAAAGTCTGGGGAGGTGTTCCCATGGGAAACGCGAGATTCAGGTGTTGGTTGGGGATTCGGCCATGGAGAATGAAGGTCGACAGAACAGGCCAGTTGATGGTGGCGAGACCGGTGAAAACCGTCAAATCACCTGATAGCTCCATGTGGGTGAGCGTAGGCGCGTGCTGACGCAGAAAGACTGCGGAGGATCGGATTTCCCGGAATCCACGGAGGTTAGCCTGTGCCCTGTACTTTCTCCTCCAGTCTCGCATGAAGTAGCTGATCTCGGCAAATTTTGGATCGGTTGGGCCGTCCCCTATGCGTAAGGTCTGGCCGACAGGAGTGAGGTTGACCCGGCGGAGTGGTACAGGGTAAAATTGCATGAGGCTCTGATCGATTGGAGTGTCGATCAGAGTGAACGAGGCGAGAGACCGACATTGGCCGAGGCACTCGTAGAGTGCCTGAGGAGGGAGAAAAGGGGTACTCAGCGTTACTCTATTGAGGCTGGGCATATGTGCGATGGCGTGAATGACAAGGTCCATGTGATATGGACAGTAAATGCCTTCGCGGTCCAGATAACCGTAGCGAATACGGCCTGGCTCTGTCCATTCGTCGTGCCATTCGAGACGGAAATGCCTGAGAGGAAGGCAGTGAGAAGAGCAAACCAAGAAGCGCGAGATGGAGAATCTGGGACCTTATGTATGGCCAGAGGGACTCTGGGTAGAAGAGGAGACCTTGCTCTCTGTCGACCTTTGACTTGTGTGGCCATCGGGCTTCTGCGAAAATAAAGGATAGACAGGCCTCGCGAATGGTGCGAGAGGTGCTTGCGAGGTTGAGGAGGGAGGTAGAGACGGAATCTCTGCCTGTAGGGAGGAGATGTGTGATGACGAGGGGGAATATGTCTGCGATTAGAGACATGTCAGTGGTTTGGGGAGAGTTGGGGAATGTCGAGGTGGGTGAGGTAGGAAGATAAACAGCCGTGCAGAGTGCAGGCAAAGGGCAGAGCAGGGTCGCGAATAATAATATAATCAAAAAGTCTAGACCTCGTTCTAGACCACAAGATTATGAAATAACGACACTGACAGCGTGTTCCATTTGCCTTCCCCCCAAGTACAACTCATACAAGTCACTACGCATACTTCTCCGTCCATTCCCGGCTCACCCGCTGTGCGTCCTTCTCGTTCTCTTTGTAGTGCTTCGCCACGTCCGTCGCCAGTGGGTCGTCGGGGTTTGGCGCGCTCAGAAGCGCTTGTATCGACAGCAACACGGTCCGGATCTGCAGGGCCGGCGACCATTTATCTGGCCAGCACAGGTCACCTTTCCGTTCGCGTCGTACACACACGCACACCCACCTTTAAGGATATCCAAACAGATACGCCCTAGTTTATCTATCACCATTTGTGAGCCATGCGGGAAACAACACCGCCACACCAACTCACCGATGTTGGGATGGTATATCTTGGTCAGGAAGCGTACCTTGGGGGGACTCATCGGATACTCCTCGGGGAGGAACAACTCTAGAGTAAACACGCCCCCTACCCCATCATTAGACCGTACATCGTGCGCGATATGACAGACCGTGGCTCACGCTGAAAGGGACTCCCATCAGGCCCTTCGATTGTCACATCAAAGTATCGCAGGTTGTCGTCGTGCGGTGTGGCAGTTATCCCTGGAACAGGGTCCGCGACGAGGCGTTCGGTTTCCTAGCCGTGCGCATCCATCAGCAGTGCGGGTGACACAACGTCGACATGCGGACGATAACCTAATTACCTTGATGATGCGCTAGATCGACCACCCCGCGGACATCAGTTTGCCATGAAATCGTGTAGAACGTAATCCACACCTTTGGTAGTGCCATATCTAGAGCTAAAACGAGTGTCGCACGCGGTAGATGTATAACGATGAATGTCAAGGCGCAGTGCCGGGAAGACTCCCTCGGTCACTTCCGAGCCCCGACTTGTGAATTCAATATTCCCACGAGGGTCATTCACGACATCGACGGTCATGTCCACGAATGAACTCAACGTAGGTCAAGCACTCCTCCCGTCCACATATCCCTGATGTGACTACCCCCAGGACAACGACACTTGGGTCAAGCTTGTCAGCTCAGACGGATATTCCTTTCTCATCAAGCGTAGCGTCGCGATGATGAGCGGAACCCTCAAGAACATGCTCAACTTCGACAGTTAAATGACTACTTCCATACACGATTCCCTTCTTTCTGATATGCATCGTTGTCGACCCTCGGGTTCCATTACCGCGGTGGTACCATCTCTTAGGTAGTTTCAAAGAAGCACTGGCCAATACATGTCCCATTAGCGAACGGTGAGTCACCGTGATTTCCGTCGTTCGCTTACTTGAGTTTCTCCTCGGCGCAAATTGCAATACTCACTGTCGTCCTTCATTTCCACATCATCAGCGCCCCTGTTGTCGAAAAAGTCTGTGAATACATGTCCTTCAAGGCGCATTACGAAGGCGCAGGTGCCAAAGAAGACGTTCCCCTCAACGAGTTCACCGAACGCATCCCACCCGAAATTGCACTTGAACTGTACGTCCTTTGCCAGCGACATCCTTTTACGCATCAGCGTTGATCATTCGCTTTCCCCTTTTTTGTCCCTGCCTACTTAATTTTTCCGCACCCCATTTTCCCTGCGTGCATCTCGTTCCAGACTCTTGGCTGCGGACTACCTAGAAGGTAAATCGTGTCTTGTTCCCTATATTGAAGCGGAGATGTGCCATGATGTACTGATGGAATGGCGCCTCGTTGTCCACTCGTACCTAGTTTAACGCATTACCCGACCTCCTTGGCGTGCATCGCCCACCGTTTTAGGACATAGTCGAGCGCATTCTCCCCCTAAGCCTCGTGAACCCGGTACCCTCTGCGGGAGGCGGTGATATTAAATTTCATTCTCGTCGGAGAATGGTTACAGCATGGCGCGAGGCGGCGAAATACAACTTGTTTTGATTTTTTTTTTTCAAATTGTTGCATGGGAGCGCTTTAACGCGAGGCAAGTTTTCTTGTGGACTTCGGAACCCAGGCGTACCCGGATACATTCCCGCAGAAAATTTATTCCCTTCCTTCGACCCACATACATCACATTAGATGATTTTACTTCGACAGCACGAATCAAGGGGGGGTTTACATTTTTCAGTGAGTAGGTTCCGCTGGCTGCATCATTTGCCGAGGTTCTTACATTCCGATGTATCGAAGCATGACATGATGCTGATCACTCCTTCGTTTCCTTGCCTGCGTACTGCCCGTCTGATGGATAGCTGCCTTGGCTTGGGACGCGACGTGTATTGATCATCATGGCAGATGGCTGTCTTGAGGACACTCCCAGCTGGACGTTTGCTTGTGGAACATGCTACTGGCAGACGGATCATAATGTTACAAATCTGACGGCAGTCGTAAAGTTCTTGGGTCGCCGTGGACGCCTACATCCACCATGACGGTCCCAATACTTAGTTCTAGCTCAGACTCGAGGGATATCTTTTACATCACGACAAGCGCACTTTCATTTTCCTCTGAAAACACGTGTGTAATTCGTACGTGCAGCAAATGTATATCAGGGAGTTGGCCGTTGTATAAGATCGTATAACAGCTCAGTGGGACTGATTGTCACTCATTACAGGTGCCGGTTTGATCCGGGTGCTGGTGGCGCTGGTATGCTCCCTGAAGATCTAGCTGCAGTGGCAGGACTCGTCATTCCATCCCACCTCAGCAAGATCGGCGATTGAAGTGAGTGGTTTAGATGAGCGTAAGACTCCTTTTCCTGTGACGTGTTCAATACCTTTACCGCTGAAATGACGCGAAACAGAGATCCATTCGCTGAACCCGGAGATGACTATCCCCCCCTACTGTATCCTGCATTTTCAACTCTAAGGGTGTTCCGTTCCATGGCCTGCCTGGAACGGGAAAGACTCTTTTGGCACGCGCACTTGCCGCAGCCATTTGTCGTGCCAATGGTACTAAAGGCGTTTGTACGTCTCAAACGTCTCAGTCTTACTTCTTGACCAGCGTTTTTCATGTGTAACTTCGGGCCCAGACTGTCTATCTGAACGGCAACTTCGACTCCTATTGGAAGAAGCTCGAAATTGCCAATAGTATCATTTGCTTTGACGATCTCGCCCCTTGAAGACTCGCCCCAGTTCAATCATCCAAACAGGACGTCACAGGCAAGAATACTTACAATCCTGTGACCCACTAAGTCTTCTTTTCTTCTGAAATACAGCGTCGAGACTCATTTTCAGAAGGCGAAGTATGCCAATCTGACTTTGGGTATGGTTTGTCAGGAAGGCATGACGTATCATTTGCGCACATCGTCTTTGATGGTTTCTTCAGAACCTTCCGTGCATACAATAATCACGAGAAGTATGTTTTTACACTATCGAGTAATACAAAAAAGAGGGTCTATGTACTTTACTTACGTACAACATGCCCATTCATACAAATCCCATCTTCCGCGAGCCTCCTTAGATCCGTTCAAATCACCCTACCCTTGCACGCTTCCTTCACGCAGCCTCTTACGACTCGTATCTCTTTGACGACACCGTTCTCGTCGTCACCCTTTTCTTCGTCTCCACCACTCGCTCCGCCCTTGAACTTCTCTGCTGCACTACATTCGCGTTCATGCTCATATTCACATCCTCGTCATCATAGACTCCTTCGTCGAGCTTGCGGATTTCCATCCCGAGTTCTTCGAGGTCACCCGAACCGCGGCGGCGCATGCTGGGAGCAGGAATGACGGGATAGTCTGTCTCGTCTGTAGGCTCGAACCTCGGAAGACGCTCGTTGGCGATGTCGGAGCGACGACTGTCGAGTGCGCGCCAGGCGTTTCATTGATACGTAGCAAGGGGGCAACGCCGAAACCCATGCACAAGCGAGAGAACACCAATGACAAACGTTAGTCCACAAACAAAACAGAGTGGAGATAAATGTACGAACGCGTCTGCAAATGTGCGAATGTAATGTCTGAGCTGGGCGCCCTGCGCGGTGAGCATGTCGGGACCTCTCTGGTCATCGATCGGGAAAGTAGATAACTCGGAGACATTTTCGGCCTCCTCTCTGTAGGAAAAAGGCAAGTGGTGTCAGTAATCAGTCGACCCGGGAGGGTCTTCATGAATCAGCGTTGATCGCAAACAATACAAGGTCTCAGTGAAGCACCGGTCCTTGGATCCGGTAGTGACAAATCATGAACACGCCACCCGATAATGCAACTCCATTCGAGCTACGTTCACAACCCACCTCAGAAGCTGGAAGACCCGCTGCATCTTCCCGACTGCCAAAATCTTGTTTTTGATCTGCTGTCTTCTCTCTGAAGGCGGCAGTGCAAGATCAACGGTGTGTTCATCGTCATCGTCATCGTCTTCCATGCCTTCAAGCTCCTCTGGACTGCACGTCGCGAGGATCGCAAGAAGCATCTCTGTGACTAACAGTACCCACCAGGTCGTGAGTTGCACTAGAAAGTTTCAGGAGCAGAGGTTAACGCACTCTTTGCACCGACGAACGGTAAACTCCACGTGAACCCATCCATGAAGTTCGGTAGCCAATATGGGTGACTACTCGAATTGAACTGCCTGATGGTGATGTTCTTGTTTGCATACTTGATGACCGCGCCGCGATTGTGGTAGACATCTAGATAATTGGGTGCGCTAAAGACAGTAATGACAGAAGGGAACTTTTTAGTTGGGGTTTTCCGGTACATCATGTATCTGGAACTTGCATGACTTCGGAGGAGCATAAAGAAAGTGACACAAACATACCCTGCGTCCTGGGCCTCGTGTCCTCGCACGATCCCAAGTAGACCATTTCGCTCGAGAAACTTGCATGCTGCCTCGTACCTTTTGCAATTTGCATCTCGCTGCTCGTCATACAGACGATTGTTCTCAGGGGGAAACACTCACGTATAAAAGAACGAACAACCCCTCGTCGCGTTGTGTTCAAACGTCGTCCCTGGGGCCAAGGCGGGACTATGTGGGGATGGTTCCTGTTCATATCCAAAGTTCGCGACGGGATCTGACCACAGCAAGTCACATAACAACCCGCTAGACCCAGGCTCTTGGAAACGGTCGAGCTGTGCATTCGCTGGTCAATAAAACGCTTGCTTATAATTCCAGAACAAGAATATAAGGATGGTGATGAAAACGTACTCTTCGGAGGTCGTCTAGGGTGATGAGCTCTGGGGACAGGCCTCCGTGAACGCAAAAAAACCGGCTGTCGACGAGCGCGGCAACAGGCAATGCATTGAAGGATTCCAAGCATGCGTCGTAAACAGCTTGTGAATACTTGTGTAGGCCTGTTCCAACAGAGAAGACGCCGATAACATTGAGCTCGGGCGAACTCTGGACCTTTGGCGAGGATGTGCGTACATTCACGCTTGAAAGTAAAATATTCCGTTAAATGTCGGCATTCATGGTTCCCACGAAGGAGAGTGATATCTTTTGGACGTTGGATCTTGAGAGCGTAGAGGTATAACAGGCACTGGAGGCCACGGCATGTGTGTTTTAGTGGGTCACACGACAGATCAGGTAGACACGTACTTCGATACCAAAATTTCCCCTATCGACATAATCACCGAGGAATAGATACGAGCTTTCTGACAAACTCCCTCCGATCTCAAAGAGTTTCATCAGGTCATACTATGATGGGCCCAAATGATATAAATCAGTCCATCACAGGTTGTCTGAGCGGGTTTTATGGAAAGGGAAGACTCACGTATTGGCCATGGATATCGCCACATACTACGATGGGTCGGAAATCAGACACAGTATGTCATTCATACAGGGAAGAGTAGCAACACGAACTCACTTGTGACGGGACTCCCTACGTTGACTAGGTTTGGTTCACGGGATAGGATTGATGTTACTCTGGAGAGGATGGCCAGTGCCTGTTTCTCTGTCAATCTACCTTCTTTGAAGAAATGTTGCTTCATAAACTCGACGTTGGGGACCATGTGCTGGTCGCCGGGAGGGCCATACTCCCTGATGAAGAGCTGGTCGTCTGTCGGTCTCCAGCCCGTAGGTTCTGGAACCTGTATCACAATAGAAAAATATGGTCAATGATACTGCGATCATCCTGTACATAGTGCTGATTGCGTTGAAAGTGAGAGGGCGTGAGAGACTGACATTTGGCATTGCTCGTTCTTTTGAACTTACACCAGCTTGAATGGTATTCCACTGGACGACACCACCAGGAAGGACCGGATCGTGATCTTGCTCCAGGGTGTTACTGTAAGATGGGTTTCCATAGCTGTGCGGGTGAGATTGATAGTAATCCTGATTGGATGACATTCAGAAGGTCGTTCCGGGTATCCGCTGGGTCTTGTTGGGTATCTGGCGAAATAGAACCCTTACTGGGTTCGATGCAGATGGTCGATGTTGAGGTCCGTAAAGTCTTGAATTTAATTTCCTGTGTTTCACCAAATACTGTTCAGTCACTAGCGCTCAGTTGCACTGGTCCATCCACAAAAACTTCCTCATCAAATGCACATGGCACATCCCCGAGAGCCACAGTCAAACATTGCTATTCAACAATATCCTGTTGCTACTACTGGTACTACACTCGAACCTCAGGCCTCAGGTTGCTTACCCTCGACAGATAACGGTTTCTGTCGCCGCAATGCATCCACCATCACTGAAGATCCGATCCAATGAATGACACTATTCCTCTCCGAACACAAAGGAGGATGCTTCATCTTCGCGGTGCTCCGTATTCCGCCCGTCTTCCTGAGAAGCTCCGCGCTGTAGTATGAGAAGTGTCAGAGGCAGGCAACAACTGCAACCACTGAGTTCTACTGGGACCCGAAACATCGATCCAAATCGACCAAGATGTTTTGGCATAGCCTACTAGTACTACACACTCACTGCTGGCCCCGTACATCAACTCTGCGAAATCACTGGGATTACAACCTTTCCTTCTTCGCTCACCCCCGAGCACCTCACCTCACCTCACCTTCCACGGTACCACTTTTGGAGTAGGTACCGGGACACCGAGTAGTGCTAGCGGGTATCCGAGAACTTTAAGAACGCGGATCAAGGGATAGTGCAGCAACATCTATCTTGCCGTGCAGAGATACGCAAGGACATCAATATTAATGGACACTACGCATCACTGTACTTCTAGAGTGATGAGTCTCCTCTCCTTCGGAGTCTTTCTCCCCCTCCTGATAGCACCGCGGACCGCGAGTGCAACTTGAAACAAACCACGGACGGCGGTAGAGCAGGGTGCATGGACGGATGCAATGGAGAAATCAAAGCTCAAACGTCAACCAGTTACCTGAGTGAACTCTCTTGGTTGCACGCAGGCCCCAGATCTCGACATGATACTTCTTGAAGACCTACTTTTATTTATTACCCTCTTTGTCCCGCATTTCGCAGACCAATACCAGGTAAAACACCAAATTTGCTTGAGCTCATAGCCACAGATTAGATAGTTTAGTGTCGCCCTTAGTCAATCTAGCATGATTCGTTCAAGCCGAGTACTCTGAATCCCGGGCCGTTGCTCTTCCTTCAAATTCCGCTTATACTTAGATGCAAACCCTGGCATCTGAGCCTCAGGCTCCCCTCGTTCCCTCGGCTGAGGGTTCTCTCGTGTGCTTTCAGTTTCATATTGAGTGCTGTACCAGTAACCAGTGAGGATCTCGATCAACACCGGACCAGCCTTATCTTTGGACGATCTCACTGGCACCGGGGTATTCCCATTCGCTACATGACTCGAAGCCTTTGAAGATCAGCCCATCTCCAACACTGTCACAGGTATTTACCAGTATGTACACTCAATACTTACTCTGTCGGAGAATGCTTACAGTGACAATTGTGCAAAATTTTGGTTCCGTCAATGCGGCAGCCGGCCCAACTTGGGGTCTGGAACAGTACTAGTACTAACTGGTGAACTTGAATTGAGGCACTATGTACTAACCTGCAGGGCGGCACTGACGGGACTCTGACGCCGCTGCTGCCGTCCATCACGTCACCCGTTAATGAAATGACGGTTTGACGTGAGAAACCTGGGTCCTTGCCTCCAACTTGCTTTGATTATTCAGAACCAACACATGTCCCTGCTCGATATCCTACCGTTGTTCAAAGCGATGTGTCACTCGACCATGCTGCCTGCAGCCTCATCGATTCAGAGTCTCGTTCCAAGTTTCACAAACACGTCGACTTATCATGGAAAAGTTGCGTTACTTCCATAACAAGTATGACTCAAGCACATAATATCCCTCGAGCCGGTGCCCAGTGGGGTCAGGGTCAAGACAACAAATTTAAGCCCAGGAGGAAAAGTGTTTTCAGTGGACAACAGTCATTATCCACTCTTACCCTCTCCCCACGAGTCCCCAGCATTGCTCGTCTCGCTGAATATGACTGATGTCGAGCTGCTGTGAGTCGGCATCTCAAGATCTCACCCTACTTTGCTATTTCTCACTCCATCCGTTTTAGGTTGGGACCACCACTCATTGGCATATTTATAAATTGTTTCCTGTATGGTGTGAGCATAGCTGAACGCGTATTTTTCGATGCATGGCTGAAACGAAGAGACGTACTAGACCGTCTTGGTGCAGGTATGAAGCTTCAAAGTTCAGTCATTATCGCACGAGGTTTTCTAAATGCAGTCGTTGTCGACAGACTGTAATATATATCCAGATTCATAGGTGGGAGATGATATCTGATCTCTATCATCTTTCATGATGCTGAATCGCGCACGCAGGAGAGACGCACTGTGGATCAAGTTCTTTGTGAGTTCTCGTCTCGGAACCGTCGAACATGAACGTTAACCCTGATTACCTCTTTTTGTCTTGGGAAAAAAGGTATATTATTTGCTGCTCTGCGAGACCCTGAACACAGGATGTGACATTGCAATAATATACGAGCCTCTCATCATCCATTACGGTAATTTCCTTCCCTTATCATAATCCTGGAAAACTCTAGAAGTGGTACCACGCAGGTACTCCGCAGGCGGTCAAGGTTGCACCAACTAGTGAGGATCAGTTTCATTGTCGAACCTCGTTCAAACTGACTGAATTTCTAGTGCTGGCGGCGAGTAAGCGATTTTGAACTTGAATGCCCCATAATTTAATCTTCACACTGACTGGATGTTCAAAGATCCCCTGTTGACGGTGAATTGATATGAACAGACTTCATTTGTTGTCCATTACTGACCTGATTTACAGGTTATGGTCTCCACGCCAGTGCTACTCTTCCTTGCACGGCGCGTAAAGATCATAAGTCACTCAAGCGTCTTGTGTGTCGTCATTATCACCCTGGCAATTGCCTCGTTTGGTAATTCGAATTCCATGGATGAAGTCGTCATCTCAACACTACTCGGCTACAGGTGGTGGCGTCGCGACCATGTTTGCAATTATTCTTGTCCGCTTTCAGTATGAGGGGTTCCACCAGTATGACATTGTTGCTGCTGCCTGGCTGGCATCATCGGCTGCCGCATACATCATTATCACAGCATCGCTCGCATATAACTTAGTGAGTGTTACAGACTGTATCACTGGTCTGACCCTCAATTTTGATTAGATGTACCAACGCACCGGCCTGGTAACGACAGACAATCTTATCAACAAGATCGTCTGGTGTGAGTTTATTCATCGTCTGGTAAGAAACCTGGGATGACCACAAATGATGTAGTGACCGTGCAGACTGGTTTGATCACATCCGTTGTTGCCTCAATTGACTTGGGGTTATTCATCCTTGCCAAGGTATGCAAACATGAGACTTTCTTTATCAATGTGCAGATCTAAAGTCTTTGTTGTCCAGAGCACGGAATCGTGAGCACTTGCTTTTCGGTCGGTGACCGAGGAATCCATTCTCTGATTCGCTTTCCTTTTGTCAGGAATTTCATTTTTGACCTTTTTCTGTCGAAGTTATACTCCAACTCACTGCTTTCTACGTTGAATGCTCGTGGGGATTGGAGTGCTCCCTCAACCAGCCAGGATAATATTCTGTTCAGAGATGGGATTTGTGATACAACCCTGCACAACGCTACTACACTGGTATCTATTCCACACGGAAATTAATCCTTTCTAGTAGCTCATTAATTTGGCACAGATCGAACTCGAAACCTTCAGAGCTCGGGTAGGGCGGTCTTCAGGGTCCATAGGTTCGGAGGAGATCTTCAGTTTAGGAAGTGATTGTTATTACGAAGACTCAGCAACAACTAGATCACCATAGTTGGTAGGTGGTGTATAGAGTATCTTGGGTATTGCATGCATCGTTGAGCCACCACATTCGCACAGCGGTCAGACGTACCAAGCCATAATGTATTTACTGGACACACGTCGTACAAATATGTATTATTGTGCCGACTGAGTATTCCGCAACATCCGACGTCTTGAAAGCCCTCTCGACCACACGAATCATGATCGACTCAGTTCATGTTCTCATGGATTCAGTCGTAAGCTTCGGTGCGCAAGCCATCCCTAGGGAATCTAATTAGGCCGTGTCCGTCGCGATCGCAGAGATCGACAGGCGATTTGACTTTGTATCTGACTCTTCAGATCTTCAGACAAGTGGCACACACTACGGGTATCGTTGCCAGCCTGGTGGTCGATAAGGGACAGGATCCACAGGAGGATCGCGTCTGGTTCACATCAACATTGTGCTCTATTTTAAAGAGGCTGGAGCCTTGACTCAACTTGGATCGACGACAATTCGACGTGGCCACTGGAATTGCTGGGCACGCCAGTCGCCGCCTCCCAAGTTGTGGGATCATGATCAATTTGTCTCCTGTCGAGACAGGTCCTATCAGCACTAAATTATTACTCATAGCCGCGAAACCTTCAGTCTAAGCCTATCGGGAATAGTACAGGGTCTCTTGCCAAATTCTCCTTGGCTGGCCTTTAATGATAACGTACGTCCCTCCCCCTGGATCTGTACTAGGTATATATAGTACGTGATGCATCCCCGTTTTTCTTTTAGGTTCGATACAAATACCATGGCCAACTGTAGGGTTTGGATATGACTAAAATTTCCCTTGGCCATGTCGTACACTTCGACGAATTCGAATACTACGTTCAACAGTGGGTTCTATATTAGGGATGAACGTGCAGGATATCGATATCCTGTATGATGAGCTACATGGCCAGGTATCGAGTTAGTCCTCTATGTCAAGACCATGCTTATCTTCCTGACTCGCAGAAGACAGGCTCGGAACTTTATGCAGCCTTTAGCACTGTCATGCTTTTGCTGATCATGATCTGGACGGTCAAAGTCGTGATTATGGAACCAAACTTGTACCGGTGGGGGACGGTCGAGTACAGCAAGACGCACAAGGCCGACATGTTTGCGGTTCTTGGGATGACGGCATTTATGATTTCACAGCAGATGACAGATGTGGCCTCATAGAAACGAATGTGATTCTGCCTTCTCCATTCCAGTTGTATCGCTGTCGTGTTTGCTTTATCCCTTGTCGGATTAGTATCAGCCCTGGGAGCCCTGGTGACTTGGTCCTCCGGTCCACCCGAGTTTGGGATTTTCGAAGGGCTTTCTGCTAAACTTATGATAGGGTATTTCTCGACCTCAGTCTTTCTGAATGCGACGTAGATGTGCACGATCTGTATGGTTATTCTCTCACACCCGGACAGTGAAGGAACACCTCGGGGAAGAACATGTTATTTCAGCATAGTCGAGTCTACACTTGGAATCTGGCATCACGTTCTGGTGCCTACGGCGTAGCAAATCAGATGGAGATTGCGTCCAAGTGTGTACACGTTGATGACGGTCCGTTATCGGAGTCCCGATCTATAAACGCTGGTACTGATCGATTTGTGGTGTATATCACCGCAGATAGTGATTTTGCGGGTGGCCGAGGGAAATACGATGCGGAATGATAGAAGCATGATATGGTCAACGTGGAGCGCATTTTCCTCGGGCACTGAAGGTCCGTCGCAGAACTTCAACAGGAACGACGGAGCATGAAGCGCTGCCAAAGTAAGATGAGGACAACAAAGTACCTTGATGGAGCTCTTATCCGTACTGTATCTCCACTTATCAATTGGTTGATGTCAAGAAAGGTTCACATAGGGACGAAGCAGACGCCCGAATCAGGATCCCATTGAGTGTTTGTTCAAGGTGCCAGTGGTAAATCGCACTAACGCTCTGTGCGATTGATCATTGGATCATAGAGTACAGACAGGAAGTCGCTGAGCTAGGAAGGCGAGTTCTGGGTGGCTGTTGGGATATGCCCAAGTTCGTAAACGTGGAACCGACTGACGAAAGCATACCGTGGAGAGAAGAGAGCTTGTTGCAGTCTAATTGATAGTAGTTGCCCAGACGTCGTTGGGGTGCTTTGCAAGCGCCGTGTAGTACGTGTATGTGGACGTTTGTGGCAAGTCAAAGAAATCTGGCAAACGTTACTCACGCCGTTCCCTCGCGACACCGTTCACCACACCATCCAAGCCCGACTTTTCGAATCCATGGCAGACTTCATTCAAGGACTTGATCCTGGAAAACTCGTGTTGGGCTGCGCTGTATGGTCCAAAATTTTGTTCAACGATGACGAGTCCTCACATCAGTGACAGGTATTGTCTGTCGTCATAAGCCCGTTCACCGCGCCAGCGTACAATCTGCCCATCTTTCTGTTTGGATCTCTCGTTCACGAGAGCAGCGATGCAATACAGTCGCTTAAACTCGTAGGCCACGTTTGTTGCTACTATCCCAGTGTCCGCTAAATCAGACCCACAGTTTACCGGCGTCTTGTCTGCGTCGATCCTCTTCGATATCATCTGGGTATTCAACTACGAAACAAGCGCATTCGTCAAGTTTCTCTTGTTCCTTTTGTGGTTGCTCAAGGCGCGTAGACGTTCCTCTGGACTGCCGCGCGGTCTGACGTGAATTGCCCATCTCCCTTCCAGTTCCCCACCACCGCGACCTTTGTGGGAGCTCTTCAACAGAGAGGCACTCAGTTCGCGAGTCTGGGCGCTGATATCAGCAGTGGTCCGACTGGTGAGTCACTTTTCCCCCACCCCCCGTTCCGTGCTGATCAACAACACATAGTCTGGTCCATGCCAGGCGGCTTCACTTCAGGCGGCGGTCGCGAAGGCTACCAAGTAGTTGACGACGAGCCACGCATCAACGTCCCTCGCGGACCGCCTCCTCCTCAGAAGCCGACCGTGGTCGCGCCGACTCCCCAAGCCGCCCCTGGCCTCTTACCAGGAAACTATCAAAACGCATAACGAGCCCCAAAAACGTCTTTACGCGGACCGTAACACGCAGGCGATGGTTCGTCTTGTTACATCCTTCATTGTTAAACCTAGGTTCTTGTGTGCATGTACTAGTCCTTCCGAGAAATGCTACTTTTTTCTGCCTTCTCATAGAACCGTCGTGGACAGTCGACATGATGTACAGTATTCGTCAGAGATGTGCGAGACGAGTTTCAAGCTTCCATATCCCCAGGACGACACCGGCAGTTTCAGTCCAGTTGGTTTTTTGAGACAGTCCGTCACACGTATGCACTCTGGCGCCTCGCGTTGAATCATAGGACTTGCTTTTAAGGTCTGCGGCACCTACCACGATGATTTGACCAAGCTAGAAGGCCTTCCCACCAGAGTTTCTCATCCGCACTGCGCGGCAATCACGATCCTCGTTGACTGGTGTGCCATCATCATAGCCAATATACATGTATGAGGGGGTCTCTCCAACGAGTCCATAAGAAACCAAACTAGCGTGCTACAAGGAAACGGAAGCGATGGTCCGCACCCACAATCGACCACGTAGGAAAATGTCCATCCACGCAGATCCAAAATAGATCATTACCCGAGATGCCAACGGCACGCTCAACTGTCGCACCCTCTTCACACACCGCTACTCACTCTCCTGCGCCAAAGACCGCAACGCAGCCTCCGACCGTGGTCTGATCTCCAGCTTGAACGGACTCGGTTTCCTAGTATGATCCAGCGTGAGCTCTGCCCCCCGAAGTCGTGCCCATGCACACACACCACGCACCGAAAGACCGAATTGTCAAACGTGACTTCAGGCTCGACTAGCATCCCGTGCTCGTCCGTAGCCTTGCTGATGTCCAGCGTGGCTATCATCGACACAATGAGTAACCATGCGGAAAATTCGACGAGGTGCGCCCCCGGGCATCGGCTGTGTATGTGCATCTGTTGAGCTCTCGGTGCACGATCAAGCACGCCAGACGCGCTTACCGTCTTCCGAAACCAAAGACGTACGTCCGTGGATCACGTCGTCGTTCCGTCGCCTCGTCTACAGCTGGCTTGAGGTAGCGATCAGGATTGAACGTGTGGGGATCCGGAAAGAGTGTTTCGTCCCGAAGAATGGTCCTAAGGACATCCAGATCAACTTATATGCTCCAGCTACCACGCAACATGAACATGCAATTACGACGCACCAGATATTCCCAAACACCTGGCACGAGATTGAGTCAACATCATATACGCATGCAGAGAGCAAGTTGACGCACGAAAGACCCTTTGGGTAGAAAAACGCCATCGTAAACATCGTCTTCCATCAACCTGTGTGGAAGACCTATTTCAAGTGTGAGCACCGAAGTTTTAGGGCTGAGTTGCATGAACTACCTAGAGGTACGGGCGAACTCCACCTCAGCGACTCCGTAAAGACCGCATTGCAATACGGTAATAATGCCCGGTCCTCAAATACGGGTAACCGATTCTGACCGACTACCGCATCAATCTCCGCCTGCGCTTGTCTGAATACATCAGGGTGCTGCACCATGGCTAGGATGAAGTGCGAGATCACCGTCACGGTCTACCAATAATAGTGTTTTGGGATGTCAAGTCTCCACGAGTTGCACGGGTGTACTTACGGTGTCGATGCTAGCTTTCAGTTGTTGAGACAGGACAAAGACCACCGAGGATAAATAACTGACCTACCACTATACATCGAGTTGGCCGTCCACCTTAGATCGAAGTCTAATTGAGCATCGAGTTTCTTGTCCTCCTTTGTGTCCAGCACGGTGGAGACAAACGACGCTCTTGCGGTACCCTGGCGCTATCCAAAACGATGCGTAAATGGACTATGGTGGAAATATCGAGCATACCCTTTCACCCAAAACAAACTCGTACGGCTTGTCGACGAACTCCTCCATCTTTTTCCTCCAGATGGCTGCCTTCCGCTTGAAGCCTGCACCAGGAAACCAGTCCGGTAAATGCTTCACTGGACATGACAATGTAAATATTGAATCTGAACAAGCAGACGACAGCGCACACGAAGGAATAATATCAACAGGCCATATGCTACCGGAGGCAGCGATGTGATTGGAAAGTAACGCGACACATTCATCGGCGAGCTCGAGAAACACGTCATCGGTTGGTTTGACGTGGTATCCGTACACGACCAATAACGTCATCCCACCAGCATACCTAACCACGTGACTATAGTCAGACGGACCCGGCCACAAAGAACAACGAAAAAGAAAAGGAAAAAAAAAAAGCGCACCGCCGGAGGTGGTCCTGAAAATTAGATGGATCTTCCAGAAGTCCTCTGAGGAATGGCTTCGTTTCAAGCTCTAGCAGCGGCTGGTAGCGTTTGATACTTGACGGTCCGAACGCAGCTTGCATCAGCCTCCGCTGACGACGCGACTGATCGCCGTGTGGCGTAAACGCCATCATATTATTGCACCCACAGCTGATCGGCAGGATGAGATCACAGACGGGAGGGAAGATAAAAAAGACGTACAGCTCGCCAGCCATGACAAATCGAGGCCTGTCAGAGCATATCGCCCCGCGTTTGTCCAACAGATCGAACGCCGCTTCTGGGGTATTCAAAAAAACGAGTCCCTGACCAAAAACATGGAGGTAGGTGATAGGACCTATCCGACCCAGAAGTCAGCAGCGGTGTTATGCTGTTACATGACTGGGATGAGACTACACACCATATTGCTTCGCCCATCGATCGGCCAAGAGCCAGAGCTCTTTTGCACTTAGATCGGTAACATTTCCCAGAACGGGGAGTGGCTTCGGGCCTGGAGGGAAGGGTGCAGGTGCCGTCGGCTTAGTGAAGAGACGATAGAGAATGTAGGAGACCGTGGCTGCGAGAAGCACCGCGGGGACCGTCGTCGTGGCCGCCATCCGAGCACGTCGCAGGTGACCGAATTTGAGAGCAGATGACGGGGGAAAAGATACAACGAGGGGATCGGAAGATGCAACAAAGAAGGAAGATTCAGAGGGGGAGACAAGCGCGATCCTGGCAGGATCCCCCCGGCTCCTCGGTGAATCTTTTACGCTCGTCGGCTGTTACAACCGTTTCATATATATGAGAATAGCTGTAAAGTGATCCCAATTATTATACGTGATGAGGAGAGGCACGAATGTGCTAGCATCACCGCAAGGGTTGGGATCGGGTAAACATACAAATTCCGTCGCGGGAGACATTCAGCTATGATGTTGCCAGGTCAAGTTATAGAATAATGTCGCCGACTCGCCGGATGTGCCTCGTTTGTAATGGGGCCCGCCCGGTTGACAACAAGACAAGCAGCTGTCATAGCGCGACGCACGGGCCCGTTTCGCGTAGAGTAGCCCCATTGCTCATCTTGCTGGATCGTCGTAACGGCTTGACCAGTTCCCGTGTTCCCCGTTCCCAAAGTGGAGTCTGCTCAGACTCGCATTGATGGGGCTACGTAAATTGCATTCTCCGACAAGGCAGGAAGATTCTGAAAACAACGGTGCTGCCCTTGCGTCCATGTGTTCCTTGTCCACAGCCGTCGTGGATATGGTTGCGCTGAAAAGTCGACAGTAAGTCTCGATTTGTTGAACGATGACAGTAACCCCCAACCATCGCCATAGGCCAACGCCTCCTCAGCAAATAGTACAAGAGCAACGGTATGCGACGCTCGGCGAACTTGGAATGGAAAAAGGATTGCGGTTCCTTGGTGTTCCTGTAATGATCCTAAAAGCAAATCAGATTGCGCTCCTTGAGTGGCCCGGCGACTGTCACGCTGATAAGTACCTTTGCGCCACAGACGATTTGGGGGTACCCGTGTGTTTGAGTATAACCAACTGAGAATGTGAATGCTCCAACTTTAATGCAAACCATTGAATCCGCACAACATATATTTGTTAGCAGTGTAAACAAGTCAAAAGCCTGGTACTACCAAGTAACGTAACCACTGCGACACCACCTACGCACGAAAGTAGTCGACCATTATACAAGCATTACATTATTGCTACTAGCAGTTATTACATACTTGCAAGTCCAACTAGTTACTAGATGCAGTGTCCATCATGGAGCATGCAACGATGAAAAGACAAGGTCGTGTAATAGATACAATATGTGGCGTGAATGCAAGGTAACGCAAAGCAAAGACAACGACGTTGGAGTCAACTGTACGACGCGATCAGGATCCGGAATTACTCCTGTCTCATAGAATACGCATGCCAAACTTATGAGGAAAAAACAAAAGAAGGAAAAGGCGAAAGCAGCATTTGACCCCAAAAGAAAGGAAAAAAACAAAAACAAAAACAAAAACAAAAGGCACAGAGGCACAGCACACCTACCTCCCATCCGCCTCCACCTCCAGCAAATCATCCGCGAAATCTTCCATCTTGACAATCTTGAAACGCTCCTTCCACGGGCCATCTGAAAATTCCCTTTTCCATGCCCGACTCAGACCCTCTTCCCATGCGTACAATTCGATCTTCCACCCACGCTGCAACGCCAGTCGGACGGGACCCAGAAACCCTTCCTCGTTGAATTGCCCGACATTGCCGTCTCCTGTGGCCAGGACAATCGTCGCGTTGGGAGGAGGTGAATCGGTGGCTGCAATTGCCTGATGGAGTTTGAGCTGGAGAAGTTCGTCTACTCCTTGTTCTCTATAGCGTATCCGCGTCGTAGTCGTCGTCCTCGAGGGTCCGGCCACCGCATGTGCAGCACTCCCACTCTTACTGGATGTGCCGTTGCCATGCCCCGTCGCACGATCCGAGTCCGTGGAGATGTTCTCAGCGGAGTGGCCGCGGACGTGAGTTTTCGAAAAGGACGGTAGTGATGTAGACACTGTATTTGCGTCGGATTTCCGCCAGTTGGCGCTACGAAATGCTGTAGAGTCGGATGGGTGCAGATAGCGCCTGTCCGGCGCATTCCCGTCATCAGGTACGCGTGCGTATATCCGGACGTCGTAACCTAGCTGAATGGCCGAATCCATCGGCTGGTATAGTGGAGAAGACGTCACCAGACATCGTCTGGTGATCGGTCGGCCTCGTTCAAGAAGGAGTGCGAGCGCAGCATGGGAGAGACGTTTGGGCCGACGGGACAGTGAACGGTGTCTCTTGTAATGTGTGAGAAGTCCGATGAGAATATTTGAGCTGAACGTATAACCAAGGTCAGCATTGTCCTAAGTGGGCATAAACAATGGAGAGAATGACGACTCAACTGATCGATGAAAATATGTATCAATGTATCTTTAGCGCGCGGCGCTGGCCCTCTAGGATCGGAGAAGTCAGATTCCCCTCCACTAAAGTCCTGAGTGAGCAATGCTGTGAGGCGCCCATAGTCCTCCGGGAACCTGAGTCGCAATTTATGTGCAAGACACCGTAGCTTCAAGATCTGTGGATCAGGAGGTATCGTCTTGACCTTGAGCGTTGGCGTCGACTTGCTGTGTTTCAACACTTCGCGTTTGCGAGGAACACGATTGCCCCGAGGTGGCGTCGACGGTGTCGACTTGAAGGCATGCGCATGATCAAGCGAGGAAGACGAATCACCTCCGACCTCTGCGTCCATGTCATTTTGATCTACATCGCCGCTCGCGTCATCCACGTTCACCGTCGGCTCCGACACCGGCTCTGCCACCTCGACCACCTCGCGCTTCAATATCTGAATCGTCTTGATCGGTTTCTTCCGCCGCCGCTTTTTCGCCCGCCTCGCCTCTGCATCTTGATACTGCCTTGCTCCCCCGTCCGACGTCGAGCTGTAATGTTGCACTATCCGCCTCTCAGCCAACCGACCCGCCCGAACCCTATCTCGTTCCGACGTCAAAAACTCGATGACGCTGTCGATCGTCCCCAGCGTGGGATGTTCCGGATCCAAGCCCCCCGCGCCAGATGCGACCGACCCCACGACGGTCAGCGCCAGCGGATCCACCTCGCCCTCCGTCTCCAGATCGGATCCATCCTCTCCAGACATGTCCTCGCCGTCGCCATCGCCGCTCACGCTCAGATGGCGTGCACGG
>JBBPPX010000299.1:0-31780 GCA_038092235.1 Leccinum boreale | reverse complement strand
CCTCCGTACCAACTACACTGTGAGATTTGCTTCCAGGGCCTTTGACGAAGGTTGCAACACTATAGTCGATAATTGAAAGGCGACCGCCATCGGGCGGAATGAGCACATTTGATGGCTTGATATCTCGTTGGGCAACACCATGCCTGTGCATAAATGCCACCCCCTCAACAAGTTGCGTGGCAGCAGACCATACATATTCGTTGGGCCGAAGAAGTGCGGTCAAATGAGAGCCACCTGATGGGGTGTGGATGGCATACCCTCCCGAGCTGCGTGTCCAAACATGGACATCAGTGATCGTGTGGTTATCGGGGGAGTCAATTCCTGCTAGATACTCCAGAACTTCCACTTCTCGTGCGCTGTCCGTAAGCTTGATGAACCTGCGGTCAAGGCGATTGGACTTGTGAGAGATCATTGCGACATGTTTGTACTAAGGTGGTGACAAGAGTGAGAAATCAATGGAACATAAACAAACTACGCACGTCAAAGAGTACCACGTCAATTTCGTATCCCATGGCATTTAGGCGTGCGACGATCTCGGAGTCTTCGGTAAATGGAGTGCCCGCACCGTGCTCGTAAGGATCTTCTGGCACAGAATGAAGAGTGGGGGTCCGTTGCGTCACGGTTTTCTGGTGCGCAGTTAAACTCGGAAGATCACGAGCCGCTGCATTGACTGCTAGTAGGCTATCCCTCCTTGCGTCATCCAGATTCGACGCCATCTCTTTCATTCTCGCCTTGAGGTTGAACATTTCCTTCAGGAAGTCTACTCGTTGTTCAGCTTGGATAAGATCATATCGAGTTTCCGCAATCGAGACCTGTGATATGTGATATTCTTTTCTTCGCACGATATAACTATCAAACAAACCTCGCCATCCTTGTTCGTCTGCATGACGATATAACGCGATGCCATCAATTCGTGTGTGAGATATACGGTGGTGATAAAAAATGGCCTGTTTCGCATGTGTGACTTCTGCAGATAATACCCAACGCGCGCGATGGCAGTGGCTTGAAGAAGCATACGCCATCGGTCATCTTCAGTTGGTTTAGAAGCGACATCGCATAGCATGAGTGGGCATAGAAAGCACTCCACAAAGACACCGAAATCGCTCCGCGGATTGTACTTGACCCAAACGGACTTTTCCCCGCGCGTACTAAAAAAGATGGGGAATGTCCATTGTATCTCCCTGTGAAAACATGAGAAACAATGTCCTAGAGATGGAACCCACGTACTGTTTGAACTTTGTCCGGGAGCCCGGTGACCGGTAGGAAGGGAACGGAGGCATGAAAAAATGGGACGACAGATAGCTCCCCTTGAACGCGGACGAGGGGTCGTTGGAAACCCCCCACACGTCTTCGCGAGAAACATGAAGGGCATAGAATGCGGCGCTTTCACGAATTACTTCTGCCGTGTGCGGTTGCGCATTTGTCGGGGGCGAAAAATATCGATCGAAATGCTCAATTGATGATGCTAGCTGAAACAGAGCTTCTTCTTCGTTTTCAGAATTTGTCTGGTCGGGATACTCAGTAGCGTATGATAAGACTGGTCAGTACTCACAGGGCGAGGTCGTTTCAAGCCAATTCGATGGGGCTGATCATGATGGTGAGTAACATATGTTGAACGCAGTTACCACTTACGGGTCGAGGACGTCGTTCCGCCAATGACAACTCCACCTGCTGGATCATCTGGGCTTCCGTTCGGAGTTTGCCGTGGCCCAGGAATACACCTCCCTTCAGGTTGTACTGAACGTCTTGTAACGACCATGATTTGATATCTGTCAAGATAATTTGCAGGTGGCTGAAGAGGACGCCATGCGATCTTTGTAACTCATCCGTAGCTTGCCCTTCCTTAACGTTTCAGCGAACAACATGAGCGACAAGAAATGTATATACTCACCCTGCGGCAACTCGATAACCAAGCAGACATTATCAGAACAAAGAAACTGATGTTCATCCACAAGGCTTTCGATCTTGGCCTCCACCGAAACCTCAACCCAAGTGTTACGCGTGGGCAAACAATCCTTCCAGGTATCTCCTAGCGACTCGTCCACTGGTACTGGCCCCTCAAATCGGTAGAATTTACATTTACTGATGCAAATATTGGTGAGGATGTCTGCGGGCCCATGGTTATCCTTGGCAAGATCCTGGAACAATTCGGCGAGTCGTTTTCGCTTATCGATTGTTGGACCGAGGTAGACCTCGTCCCCCAGTACAATCCAAAAATGGACTACGCACGTCAGCTAGTGCTCGCAAGAAGTCAGGAGACCTACCGTCATTGTTATCGATATCCATGGCCATGGCGGGGTAAAGATTCGATGGTCGACGAGTAAGACGCGTCGCGACTTGCTGGCACGGGTCCGCCGCACCGCCGGCATCTGACAGCGCAAATCCAATTCTCGGCTTCGTCACCCGGATCGCAACTTGCGACGCCCTCCTCCCCATCCCCCAGATCGGTCAGCACTAGCCTTGGCACACGGAATCGCCCTCAGTAAACTCAACAAGGCGCACGAACGACAGGTGCAGGAGCTCGCGGCACCCGCCCTCGCCAGAGTGCAGACTCTCGAGGACGACTCGGAGCTCGAAGAAGCATGGCACGAAGCCGACCAGATAGACATCGAGATTCAATACGATCCCGAGCAAGAAATGGAAACGAGCGACGGTGAGGATGACACAGACACCCTCACCTATCGACTATCCTACAAGTACCCTCCGACCTCTTCTGACACCTTGGACAGTGATGCAGCGCCTTGGCTACATAGTTCAAGTTGATTTCGTGGAGAAGTCACGGTGATTACGGGATCGAGTGGCAGATTACCTTCCAAAAGGGGACACAACCCCCTTGAACTTCAACTTGTTTGTCCCATGTCCACACGATGCGCTGATGGGCCACCGGGACGGATATACATATCTATCCCACCACCGCAATCGTCGGTGTTGGAAGAATTCTCTTACTCCCTCAGAGCTGTATCATGGACTCTGAGTTGCCTGGTTATTCCGAAGCTAATTCCTCTGCTACAACAGCAGCATCGACTGCACGCTCACAGAACTCGGTATCGCTTGAAGATGCAAAGGGACTCAAATGGCTCACGCTCACAGTGAACAGCCGAGCGTCCGCGCCTAATTCCCTTCCCGTCTTCTACGAGGGCGAAGTCATCTCTGGCCAGGTCGACTTTGACGTGGTCAAGTCCGAGTCGATCAAAGGCATCTCCATCAAGGTAAATTATTGCACAATTTTCACTAAATTCTTCTTCTCATGATTGCGCTAGATCACAGCCGGGACGACCTTCGTTGGCCAAGAGGAGCAGCTGTTCATCAATGCTGAAACCAATCTATGGACTCCCTCCATGGTCTTGCCTGACGGCTCGAAAGTGGCCAAATTTGCCAAGGGGAAATATTCCTGGCCCTTCTCCCTTCCACTGCCCTCGGAGGTCGAGCTGCAAGACCAGAAAACTAAGAAAGAGTTTCCTCTTCCCCCTTCGTTTTCCGAGAGAGCCAGCACGGGATATGTCGATTACAAGCTCATCGTGACGGTCAAACGCGGAATGCTCAAAGTCAATCAGACGTACGAATCTCGTCTCGCTTGTTGCTCTTAATCCACTGAGAAATGTATAGTTTGGCGACTACTTTTGCCTATGTCCCCGTGACGCGGCCAGAGCCACCATCTCCCATGCTTCAGAAAGCCTACAAGGAAAACCTCCCTCTTGTTGGACCCGAAGGTATTGCATCTGAAACACTTGATTCCATCATATTTCAATTCCATGTAGGTGATCCTGATGGTTGGCACACACTCCCTCCCTTGGTGATCCAAGGGAAGCTGTTTGATTCACACAGTGCAGAGGTGACGCTCAGTGTGAGTGACCATCCTTCCGACGGACAGAGAGATAGACAGCACTGACATTGCTTACACAGTTGGCGCTTGCGAAACCTGTAGGTACATTCCAGTTTTCTAGATACGACGGCCGAGCTGACTACTTCCAAGCTTACCTACGGCAGAGGAACAGCCATACCTCTCTGGTTCACCCTTACGGGAAACGACGAACAAGCGCTTGACCTCCTCTCAAGCCCCAATGCGATCAAACTTCTCCTCGTTCGTTCCTTGGCTACGGGTTCCGATGCTACCAGCGACACCGACCATCGGACAGACAACTGCTTCTTCGAGAACGTCGCACGCGCGGTATTCTGGCCGCCGGAGAACCACGGCGTCCAAGGAAAACGCGTCCTACAAGGTGAAGTCGATGTAAAGAAGAGCCTCAAACCGAGTACCTTGTTCCCCAGATTCACCATTAGCGTGCGTCATTGAACCTAGTAGTCTATATCGTTGCGATTAACGCATCAATGCAGTACCGCATGGATCTCCAGCCGTTTGAAGTGACTGGATTCGCTGTTACTTCCCCGAAGAGCACACCCTTGCTCAGGCAAAAGGTGATGATCGTCAACTTCCCTGCGGCGGGTATTCCGGTACGCTCGCACGCGCCCCCAGAGTATGTCCAAGAGCAGGGTGCAGACTACAACAAATCAGTCGGGCTCTTAGAGAACGGTAATCAACGATTCTACCATCACGGAGGAGGAGGAGGCATGTCGTGGTGAAGAGTTAGGATTGACGCATAAACATTTCATTCGTTTGTATTGTCCATTCCCATGGCCATGAAGAGCATCGTTTCAAACGTATCGTCTCCCTTTTTCGCTGTCGTGTCTCCAACGCCTACACCGTCCATCAGCTCTTGATCAGTTCCGGGAAGCTGCCATGTGATCGACTCTGGGCGACGGTGCGCCACAAAGACGAATGTTCGATCGGTATTTTCATCTGCTCCAATCTGTCTCCAAGACCCCAAGTTATCCGATTCGACCTCTAGAAGTCCGCTTTCGCTCTCAAGAGTGCTGACTCGACGACGCACCAGGACAGGGTGGAATGAGAACCAGAGACCGAACGCTGTCCAGAAGGGCGTCTCTTTCGAAAGACTGCGGATCTCGTAGGATATGACGATCTTGGCGAGCGGTTCCGAAGATCCGATGCAGGACGGTGAGGTGAGGTGTATGAGCGTCCGAAGAAGTGGGCCGAAGAGCTCGGGAAAGTACACCTGCAGATCGCACAGAGATTAGCGCCCTGGCGAATCGAAACGAACGAAGGTACTTGCGAGATCGCTGCAGACGATGTGCGTTAGACGCCGCCGGGGAGCGGCAGCCGGGTCACCCTTGAAGCCAAATTCATTAGCGATTGAAATAGCATGGTCGAGATTTCCCCATGCAAGCGGCCTCACGAAGACCGACGCGTCGTCCGACTGAGAAAGATCGACCTCTTTCGAGAGATTGTGTTCCAACAGTGGACAAACGTCTGGGAGGTCCGTGGCGATCACAAAACCGCCTGGTAGTAGGTCCGCGCTCCGTATGACGTTCGCGACGCTTGCTGCTACCACTCCCGTCCCCGATCCCAGCTCGATAGTGCCAAGCGGCACGCGTGGGTCATCCGCAAACGGAGGGTCGAAATCAAGTTCCTTTGCGGAGTCGATGTAGGCGCACAGCGTGTACGCAGTTTCCCTGTACAGTGCGCGTACCGAGGCGGGGTTGGTGTGGTTCTTGGAGGAAGAGGAGGACTAACGGTATTCACCAGACCTTGCCAGCGATGCCGTATCCGGAGATCGCTTCTTGTTGTGCCTCTACCCCAAACGCATCTCTGCAGACGCCTTCCAAAGCATATTTTCGTGTTTTAGGACCAGCGGTTGGCGTGATAGAGAGACTTGGCGGAAAGTTCGGGTGGTATATCATTAGCCTGAGCCTGAGCAGACTGAGTGTCCGAGTCAAGCCCTGTCACACCGTGACGCGTCCCTAGGAATCCCCGCGCACGCTATATGTTCCGGTCACCCGTTCCAAAGTTCCATGTCGGACATGGGTCATCGGTTCGTTCTTGGTTTCGTCCAACGTCACGCCTTAAACAAACGGGCATGCAAAATTAATTATAACATTCATCGGTGAGGGGAATCTTAGATGCATGCGAGTATGAGAATACGGCATTTAGTGCTCGTGTTGCGAATACAATCATGGTGGTGCAAAGAAAAGCAAAAGCAAAGAAACAAAAGAGGAGCAAAAGAGGAGCTGCGTGAATTGCCTCAAGGATCCTGACCAACGCACCCGGTACCCGATATTAGTTGTTGCATGCAGCATTAGGCCTCGCTGATCAAGTAACGCGCATTGCCCAAGAACTCCTCTCTAAACTCACCCAAGAAAAAGTCGTCGCTGACAACGCGCCCCGCAACTGCCAGTTCTCGTTGGGCAGGAAGTCAAATGACGCAGAGCTCCTAAGTTGAGACATGGTGGGATCTTGATATTGGTACTCTTCGGTCTGGATGACCTCGACGATCTCCCGGATAGAACGTCACACAAGGGAAGAGGCGTTTGAGTTTCCGGAGGCCGACTTTCGTGAGATAATTGCAGCCGTGGCGATATATCGCAGGATACAAGGGCAAGAGGGTTGGTTGGTTTTGAGATATGTAGGGGAGAAGAAAGTTTTGTGGCCTTGACACCTTGTGAGCAAGGGCTACAGGACCGGTAGCACTCGTCGAAAGTGACGGTAGTCGACGTCCCTGAGCTTGTGAAGCTCCTCGAAGCTAGTCTCCCATTTTCCTGAGGCGAGTAGTGCAGAAGTTTTGGTGGAAAGCACGCGGGAGTGGTACACTTAGTCTGTTGTGCCGCTATAGTTTCCGTACGTGTATTGGAACACTACACCGAGACAGGAATCCTATGGTCTTCGACGTTCCTAGCCCATGGGAAGCAGGTTGTGAGCGATAACCAGGAAGGCAAGATTCGACGGTTGCATATGCTCCAAAGGACCCACTCAGAATACCCCTTACCACTGAGCTTTCCTCCCCGTTCGCCACCACCTCTTTCGAGATCTCCCGTGCATCTCGCTGGGTGCATGATCGCAGGCCGCTCGTTCGCCGCGTTTTCCTTCACCTTGAGTGCCATGCTGTGCAACGCCCCTTGTTGCCCGAATGGCATCTCTTCGGGTTGCAAGAGTGGTACATGATGCCAACGCTGACGGAGGTGTTCCAGAGAATAGGTACGTAGTGTTTTCAATCATGAAAATGTACTTTGATGTTGATTCCCGACACTAATAAAAATGTGCTATCGCCACAAGTTCCAGAGAGCACATTTGCTTACCTGATGACCGACTTGAGCGACTCGAAGGCTGCCATGCGATTCAGTACCTCCAACATCGTTGGCCGCTGAGTTGGGTCAGTGTTCATCAACTCCTCGGAGATATTCATGATAAATGACTTGCGCGTGGATGGCTGGCAGAGACAACAGAGCATTTTCAGTGTCTTGCCACATGACCACAAGTCAGCCCGAATGGGATCGTAGGCATTTCCGTTCCTGACTTCAGGTGCCATATATCCCTCCGTACCAACTACACTGTGAGATTTGCTTCCAGGGCCTTTGACGAAGGTTGCAACACTATAGTCGATAATTGAAAGGCGACCGCCATCGGGCGGAATGAGCACATTTGATGGCTTGATATCTCGGTGGGCAACACCATGCCTGTGCATAAATGTGACCCCCTCAATAAGTTATGTGGCAGCGGACCATACATCTTCGTTGGGTCGAAGGAGTGCTGTCAAATGAGCACCACCTGATGGGGTGTGGATGGCATACCCTCCCGAGCTGCGTGTCCAAACATTGACATCAGTGATCGTGTGGTTATCGGGGGAGTCAATTCTTGCTAGTTATTCCAAAACTTCCACTTCTCGTGCGCTGTCCGTAAGCTTGATGAACCTGCGGTCAAGGTGATTGGACTTGTGAGAGATCATTGCGACATGTTTGTACTAAGGTGGTGACAAGAGTGAGAAATCAATGGAACATAAACAAACTACGCACGTCAAAGAGTACCATGTCCATTTCGTATCCCATGGCATTTATGCGTGCAACGATCTCGGAGTCTTCGGCAAATGGAGTGCCCGCACCGTGCTCGTAAGGATCTTCTGGCACAGAATGAAGAGTGGGGGTCCGTTGCGTCATGGTTTTCTGGTGCGCAGTTAAACTCGGAAGATCACGAGCCGCTGCATTGACTGCTAGTAGGCTATCCCTCCTTGCGTCATCCAGATTCGACGCCAGATCTTTCATTCTCGCCTTGAGGTTGAAAATTTCCTTCAGGAAGTCTACTCGTCGTTCAGTTTGGAGAAGATCGTACTGAGTTTCCGCAATCGAGACCTGTGATATGTGTTATTCTTTTCTTCGCACGAGATAACTATGCAAACAAACCTGGCCCTCCTCGTTCGTCTGCATGACGATATAATGCGATGCCGTCAATTCAGGTGTGAGATATACGGCGGTGATAAAAAATGGACTGTTTCGCATGTGTGACTTCTCTAGATAATACCCGACGCGCGCGATGGCAGTGGCTTGAAGGAGCATGCGCCATCGGTCATCTTCAGCTGGTTTAGAAGCGACTTCGCATAGCATCAGTGGGCATTAAAAGCGCTCCGCAAAGACACCGAAATCGCTCCGCGGATTGTACTTTACCCAAACGGATTGCTCCCCGTGCCTACTCAAAAAGATAGGGAATGTCCATTGCATCTCCCTTTGTGAAAACATGAGAAACAATGTCCTAGAGATGAAACCCTACGTACTGTTTGAACTTTATCCGGGAGTCCGGTGACCGGTAGAACGGAGGCATGAAAAAGTGGGACGACAGATAGCTCCCCTTGAATGCGGACAAAGGGTCGTTGGAAATCCCACACACGTCTTCGCCAGAAACATGAAGGGCATAGAATGCGGCGCTTTCACGAATAACTTCTGCCGTGTGCGGCTGCGGGGGCAAAAAATATCGATCGAAATGCTCAATTGATGATGCTAGCTGAAACAGAGCGTCTTCTTCTTTTTCAGAATTTGTCTGGTCGGGGTGGAGCCTCAGTAGCGTATCATAAGACTGGTCAGTACTCACAGGGCGAGGTCGTTTCAAGCCAATTCGATGGGGTTGAGGTGCCTGATCATGATGGTGAGTAACATATGTTGAACGCAGTTAACACTTACGGGTCGAGGACGTCGTTCCACCAATGACAACTCTACCTGCTCGATGATCCGGGCTTCCGTTCGGAGGTCGCCGTGGCCCAGGAATACGCCTCCCTTCAGGTTGTACTGAACGTCTTGTAACGACCATGATTTGATATCTGTCAAGATAATTTGCAGGTGGCTGAAGAGGACGCCATGCGATCTTTGTAACTCATCCGTAGCTTGCCCTTCCTTGCGTTTCAGCGAACAACATGAGCGACAAGAAATGTATCTGCTCACCTTGCGGCAACTCGATAACCAAGCAGACGTATTTAGAACAAAGAAACTTATGTTCGTCCACAAGGCTTTCGATCTTGTCCACCACCGAAACCTCAACCCAAGTGTTACGCGTGGCCAAACAAACCTTCGAGGTCTCTTCTAGCGACTTATTTACTAGTACTGGTTCTTCAAATCGGTAGAATTTACATTTCTTGATGTGAATATTGGTGAGGATGTCTGCGGGCCCATGGTCATCCTTGGCAAAATCCTTGAACAATTTGGTGAATAGTTGTCGCGTGTCGATTGTTGGACCGAGATGGACCTCATTCCCCAGTAAAATACAGAACTCGACTAGGCTACGTCAGCCAATGCTCGCAAGAAGTCAGGAGACCTACCGTCATTGTTATCGATATCCATGGCCATGGCAGGTAAAGATTCGATGGTCAACGAGTAAGACTCGCTGGCACGGGTCCGCCGCATCTGACAGCGCAAATCCAATTCTCGGCTTCGTCACCCGGATCGCAACTTGCGACGCCCTCCTCTCCATCCCCAGACCGGTCAGCACTGGCCTTGGCACACGGAATCGCCCTCAGTAAACTCAACAAGGCGCACGAACGACAGGTACAGGAGCTCGCGGCACCCGCCCTCCGAGTCGCTAGAGTGCAGACTCTCAAGGACGACTCGGAGCTCAAAGAAGCATGACACGAAGCTGAGCAGATAGACATCGAGATCTACGATCTCGAGCAAGAAATGGCAACGAGCGACGGTGAGGATGACACAGACATTCTCATCTACCGACTATCCCTCTAACGCGTACAAAAACAAACCGGAACATGCGTGTCGGTCGCAGCTCAGCGCTCGTCCAAGTCGATGGTATATGCTCCAAAGGACCCACTCAGGATAACCCTAGTACCAAGCTTTCCTCTCCGTTCGCCACCACCTCTTTGAGGATCTCCCGCGCATCTCTCGCTGGGCGCGAGATCGTAGGCCGCTCGTTCGCCGCGCTTTCTTTCACCTTGAGCGCCATGCTGCCAGTGTGCAATGCCCCTTGTTGCCCGAACAGCATCTCTTCGGGTTGCACACCATCAGGTTGCAGACACGATTCCAACACCGATGGAGGCGTTCCAGAAACAACATAGGTACTAATTAAATGTGAAATGACTACTGCCACAAATTCCAGAGACAAATTTACTTACCTGACGACCGACTTGAGCGAGTCAAAGGCTGCCATGCGATTCAGTACCTCCAACATGGTCGGCCGCTGAGCTGGGTCCACGTTCATCAACTCCTTCGAGATATCCATGATAAACGTAATGCGGGTGGATGGCTGGCAGAGACAACAGAGCGCTTTCAGTGTCTTGCCGCATGACCACAAGTCAGCCCGAATGGGATCGTAGGCATTTCCGCTCCTGACTTCAGGTGCCATATATCCCTCCGTACCAACTACACTGTGAGATTTACTTTCAGGGGCTTTGACGAACGTCGCAATGCTATAGTCGATAATTGAAAGGCGACCGCCATCGGGTGGGATGAGCACATTTGATGGCTTGATATCTCGGTGGGCAACACCATGCCTGTGCATAAATGCCACCCCCTCGACGAGTTGTGTGGCAGCGGACCATACGTATTCGTTGGGCCGAAGAAGTGCTGTCAAATGAGAACCGCCTGATGGGGTGTGGATGGCATACCCTCCCGAGCTGCGTGTCCAAACATGGACATCAGTGATCGTGTGGTTATCAGGGGAGTCAATTCTTGCTAGATACTCCAAAACTTCCACTTCTCGTGCGCTGTCCGTAAGCTTGATGAACCTGCGGTCAAGGCGATTGGACTTGTGAGAGATCATTGCTACGTGTTTGTACTAAGGTGGTGACAAGAGTGAGAAATCCATGGAACGTAGACAAACCACGCACGCCAAAGAGTACAAAGTCAATTTCATATCCCATGGCATCGAGGCGTGCGACGATCTCGGAGTCTTGGGCAAATGAAGTGCCCGCACCGTAATCTTTTGGCACAGAATGAAGAGTGGGGGTCCGCTGCGTCGTGGTTTTGGTTTTCTGGTGCGCAGTCAAACTCGGAAGATTACCAGCCTCTGCATTGACTGCTGTTAGGCTATCCTTTTTTGCGTCATCCAGATTCGACGCCATCTCTTTCATTCTCGCCTTGAGGTTGAACATTTCCTTCAGGAAGTCTACTCGTCGTTCAGCTTGGAGAAGATCATACTGAGTTTCCGCAATCGAGACCTGTGATATGTGTTATTCTTTTCTTCGCACGAGATAACTGTGCAAACAAACTTGGCCCTCCTCGTTCGTCTGCATGACGATATAACGCGATGCCGTCAATTCACGTGTAAGATATACGGCGGTAATAAAAAATGGCCTGTTTCGCATGTGTGACTTCTCCAGATAATACCCGACGCGCGCGATGGCAGTGGCTTGAAGAAGCATGCGCCATCGGTCATCTTCAGCTGGTTTAGAAACGACTTCGCATAGCATCAGTGGGCATAGAAAGCGTGCCACAAAGACACCGAAATCGCTCTTCGGATTGTACTTTGCCCAAACGGATTGTTCCTCGTGTGTTCTCAAAAAGATGGGGAATTTCCATTGCATCTCCCTGTAAAAACATGAGAAAAAAATTCCTAGACATGGAACTCACGTACTGTTTGAATTTGGTCGGAGAGTCGGAAGAAAAAGGAGGCATAAAGAAATGGTTTGAGAGGTAGCTCCCCTTGAATGCGGACAAGGGATCTTTGGAAACCCCCCACACGTCTTCACGAGAAACGTGCTGGGCATAGAATGCGGCGCATTCACGAATGACTTCTGCCGTGTGCGGTTGTGCATTCATCGCAGTCGAAAAATATCGATCGAAATGTTCAATTGATGATGCTAGTTCAAACAGAGCTTCTTCTTCCTTTTCAGAATTTGTCTGGTTGGGATGCTCAGCAGCGTATGATAAGACTGGTCAGTACTCACAAGGCGAGGTCGTCTCACTGGCAAGCTAATTCGATGGGGATGTGCCTAGTCGTGATGGTGAGTAGCATACAGTGAACACAGTTAACACCTAGTACGGGTCGAGGTCGTCTTTCTCCCAACGATAACTCCACCTGCTTGATGATCGGGTTTCGGGTTTCACCGTGGTCCAGGAATACGCCTCCCTTCAGGTTGTACTGAACGTCTTGTAGCGACCACGATTTGATATCTGTCAAGATGATTTGCAGGTGGCTGAAGAGGACGCCATGCGATCTTTGTAACTCATTCGTAACTTGCCCTTCCTTGACGTTTCAGCGAACAGCGTGAGCGACAAGAAATGCATATACTCACCTTGCGGCAACTCGATAACCAAGCAGACATAATCAGAACAAAAAAATTTATGTTCGTCCACAAGGCTTTCGATCTTGTCCACCACCGAAACCTCAACCCAACTGTTACGCGTGGCTAGACAAGCGTCCGCGATCACTTTTGGGAACCCAACCGCTGGTACTGGCTCTTCAAATCGGTAAAATTTACATTCATTGATGCTGGGAACATTGGCGAAGATGTTTGCGGGCCCAAGGTCATCCTTGGCAAAATCTTGCAACAACTTGGCGAGTGGTTCTCGCGCGTCGACTGTTGGACCGAGAAAGATCTCATTCCCCAGTAAAATCCAGAGCTTGACTACGCACGTCAGCCAGTGCTCGCAAGAAGTCAGGAGCCCTACCGTCGTTGTTATCGATATCCATGGCCATGGCGGGGTAAAGATTCGGTCAGAGTAAGACTCGGACGCGTCGCGACCGCCGCACCGCCACACCACACCAAATTCGCTACACATATGCGTTCCAAAGTTGCAGACATGGGATATCGGTTCGTTCTTGGTTTCGTCAAGCCTTACACAAACCGGCATGTAATATTCATTGGTGAGGGGAATCTCAGATGCATGCGAGTATGAGAATACGGCATTTAGCGCTCGTGTTGCGAATACAATCACGGTGGTACAAAGAAAAGCAAAAGCAAAGAAACAAAAGAGGAAAACGCGTGTGGTGAAGAAAAGACAGAGAAGACATAGATATATAGGTTATTGTTGGTCTCGTGCTTCCGAGCGAAAACATCCTACCTCGAGAAAAAAAGGCATGATAATAAGTGTAGTGAGTGATGATGACGATGATGATATGAGTTGCGTCGATTCCTGGGGTACCTGGTTGCATCTAGATAATTCAAGAACAGAAGAAAGAACAACAACAGAGACAGAGACAGTTGATGTGCGTCCAAGTCTTTCCAACTCAACGAATTTGCGTGGAACAAAAAGCAGAGGTTTGGTGCGGGACGCCGCAGGAACCTCCATCCGCGCACGATGCAAGTTTCAGGAGGGGGATATACGCGGAGCCTCGATCGGCAGACACCAACGAGCGCATAGCGTGCTCACATGCCCTGTCTCTCCCGTATCTCGCGCTCGCGCTTTCGCCTCCGCTTCTCGTCTTCGTGTCGTTTCTCCTCCTCTAGCGCTATCTCGTCTTCGCGCTTCGCAAGGCGGGCACTGAACGTGGGTCGTTAGGGTAAGCGCGCAAGGAAACGGACCAGACGGATGTCAGACTCACCTTCGCATCTCTTCCTTCATCAAATCGTCCGCGTCCGCCTCCATGTCCTCGTCGTCACTAAACACGTCCCGCGCGACATACGAAGTCCGGTCCTTGCCAAACATTTTCCATATCTCAGAGCTCAGCGAGTTCCCGGGTTCAGACGCCCGTCGCTTCGGTGGAGGAGGTGAGAGCGAGAGCGACGGAGAACGGGGTCGCTTCCTGGGAGGGACCCCTCCTCCCGATCGAAGAGGCGCACCACCCGATACGAAAGTAGACCCTGATTTGGTGGCGTGTGATTTCGAGACGGGGCTCCTGGAGCGCGAAGGCTTGGCGGCGGAAGAGAACTTTGGGATCGTCGACGACGTCTTGGTACTCAGCGCAGGTTTGGACTGCGAGGACGACTTTCCACCAGCCGGGTTCGACGCCATCTTGCCGTTGGCAGCCGGAGTCTGCGACTTGGCCGGCGGCTGCGACGCAGGCCCTGTGCATGACCATGACAGTTGGGTACCATAACCGATAGATGCGGGTCGAAAGCAGAAAAGAAACGACACTCACTGGTGCCCACCGGTCTCGGCGAATTCGCACTGGAGGAGGGCGAAGACGTGCTGAGCCCCTCGCTGGACTGTGTAGCGGAAACGGATGTTGGGTCCTTCTTCTTGGCCGTGCCGAACCAGTCGTTGAAATCCCGTGCATCGTCTCCGTCGAGCGTCGTATTCTTCGCCTTCGCCCTGTCCTGTAGAATTTCGTCGATCGTCCTTGTGTCCCGCTTGATCACGTTGAGCTTGGTCAGCGTGTTGGGGAGTGCAGCGAGCCGGGCTTTAACCGACTGCGCAGAGGCCCCTGAGTCTGAGCCCCCCGCTGATGCTGGGGCATCGATGGCCCCACCCGGGAGTCGTCGACCGGCCTTGCCGAGGAACCCTGACGACGACCGCTTGAGCTGGTAGGTTCGGCGCATCTCCGCCTCCGTCCTCCGTTGGCGTTTCTCTTCCCTCGTCAGTGCCATCGCAACCGACCCATCGTCGACGTCGTTGTCCACCAGCTCTCCTGCCAGCCGTCGTCTCCTTATTTCCTCCTTGAGCCCGGACTGCGACGTCGGCCATTTCGGCCCCTGCTGCTTGGCCTTTTTAGGGCCATACAACAGCACATTTCGCGCCTCCTCTTCGCGCCGCGTCTGTTCGGCAGCTCGTCGTGCCTCCTCCGTGGCCCGCTTGGCCTCCTGCTCTTGTTGTCGCTTCTCTTCCTCGAAGCGCCTCTGACGGAGCTTGGCTTCTTCCTCGCGGGCCTTGCGCTCTAGTTCTTCTTGTTTCTTGCGTTTGAGTGCTTCGTTGCGTTGACGCTGCTCGAGTGCGGTCTGGACGGCGCCTTGTGCTTCCTTTGTCTGTGAGGCGCTAAGCGCCATGAGAGCGGCGAACCCCGACATGATGCCCAAGACAAGAAATGCAGAACAAGGAGGAGAGGGTGTGGTTGAGTAAGTGAATGAAAGGTGAAGCGAAGAAGAATAAGTATAAGAGTAGTAGTTGTTGGCCACCACCACTTGGCACTGCGGACCCACTTGAGCGACTCGCAGGCGGCAGTGCCGCCACTTGCCCGATTGGTCATGAATGTGGCTGTGTTCTGACTACAATTCATATCTCTAAGAAATCCACCTCATCCTCCACAAGTTTATCTAGGAATTGGAAGAACGACGCCCCAGGAAATCCAACGACGTTGTTATAGTCACCGTCGATTTTTTGAACGAGAATGCTCCCAAGACCCTGAGGTATGATTTAGTGCGAGGGCTGTCAAGGATGCGAGGACGAGCGCCTGCCTTACCTGTATCGCAAAACCACCTGCCCTGTCGAACCCTTCCCCGTTTTCGACATAAGCTTTGAGAATGTGGAGAGGATTGTCCGCAAAATGGACCAACGTCCTCTCGCCTATCTCCCTGTCACACGATTGGTAGTGAACGGAAACGAAAGCCGAAGAGCAAAGAAGAGTGGTTCACCTTGTCACATAACCCGGTGCTGTGAGAACCGGGTACACTACACACCCGAGGGAGAGGAGAGGTAAAAAAATACCGCTCGGGAAACGAAAACATGCTCACCCAACGACACCCCCGTGACGACTTCACACGCATTCCCATTCAAGTCTTGCAACATGCGCAGATGGTCCGCCTTGGATATGGGCTTCTCCAACACTTCCTGTTGTGTACCCGTCTCCATTTCGAGCGTCGTCGACGGCAGGGCGTGCGTCAACACCACCGTGTCCGCTGCTATCTTTGGTCAAAGGAAAGAGGAGCACAAGACAAGATTTAAACTCACCGCCAATGACGAGATCCGGAGGATCATCTGGGTTCTCGATCTATGATGATGTCACCGTGCGCACGTCGTCCACGGTCGTCTCTCTCTCTCATGTCTGGATTGACTTATACTCACAACAAGTCGCTCGTATACCTCTACCGCCTTGTGTACCGCAGTCGCCACCGGATACTCGTGGATCTGCTCGAACGAGGACATGGGCAAGTTTTCGGCGAAAGTTGAGGGAACGATCTCGGGTGCGAGACCCTTTATTGAACGTCACGGTGGGCGGCAGGGAACGTTGGGTGGCCATGCTTACGAGCGTTTGAAGGATATCCCTCCGTCGTGGGCTAGTAGATGCGAGCACAACACGCTTACCTCGAAGTTTCTTTATTCCTGGCGTTTCCAGGGCATGCGGAAGGACAGAGTTATGGGGTGCCATTGCCTGACCGCAGTGAAAGTTTAAAAGTAAAAGAGGTGAGTTGCACAGCCACCAGTGCCAAGTACCTCGAGAGAACCCCCTAGAACGCTGCGTCGACATTTCGACCATCTAGTCCCTAGTGGCACTCGACCTGGTAAATGAATCACGAAGCAGACGCGCACTCTGTTCCACGCAGTCATTGGGACTCGGAGCTAACGCACTAGCCACATCAAAGCGGTATTCCAAAGGACCTCATTTGTTTATCAATTCCTTACGGACGATATGCAAATGCCGTACCTGCGAGTTGGGCGACATCTCAAATCTGCCATCCAAATAAGCTACATGCACGCGCTTTACGCTTCTTGGCGGTAACTTCATAATGTTGATCGTCAGGACGCCTTCGCAGTAGTGTTACCATTGCACGGTCGATTGGCTCAACGGGAATGATCGATTGTGCTATCCAACTCTTCTACGGTGGTGTTGAGGACTAGGGAGAGCACTGGAGCAATGGAATGGACGTATGGCGAATGCATGATTTATGGTTCAGTGATCCGTGATGTACAGGGAGAACGGCGAAAGGGAAACATCGAGGTAAGTATAGACATTAGTACGTCATCCCCCCAAAACGTAAGTAGATAGCTTTTGCCATGCCTCAACTCACATGATCTCTGATTTGCCAACACTCAGATATACGACAGGTGTTGTATAGCGAATGGATGGCATGATATGACTATCGAAATTGGGGATCACGACACACGATCGAAAATGGTCGTGGCAGGTCAATGTACTCGCCTATCCCCATGTTCTACCTTTGCGCACTCACTTGAGACGATGCATATATCCGCTGCTACTGGCAGCGCATGGTATCCTGGAAATGGACGTGCCTAACAGCTCGTTGTGGGTCAGCAGTAATTTGATTTTGTGCGTGGGTCTGACCTCTGGGTTCGCGTAGCCCATGCCTCACAGACGCACAAAAAAGGACATACATGCGTCTCTTCCAACTAGACGCCGTACTCTGAATTGGTCGCGCGAATTAGACTGACGGATAAAAATCGATGTATACGGAAATAATTCGCCATATTTCGTGTCGTCCTACTACTCACATTGATCCCTTTCCTTGTCCTTGCTATTAGGATCAATGCGGAGACCAGCCAACGCGCCCTAGATACCTGATTCGCTTAAGGACTTTGCGAATCAGATATATAGAGCTTTTGAGCCGAGAAGGTACGTACGCAAGTTCATCGTTGGAATCTCGAGATGCACCTTGTAAACCTCGTATGGTATGTACAGTCCCTAGGATGGTTCAGTGTGTGAGTGTGCTGTCTCGGTGATGCGAGAGGACGAGAGACAAGTTTGCGCAATTTGAGAAAATGGATCTTCTGACTCGCATTCGAGTTTGGGGCATTGGAGCCAGGCAGATGCACGCCTGCGCCGTCCGACTCGCAGATGGTGATGACCTCGTCATCCGTACCAAACGTGTTGTTTTCGGGAGCGCAAAATGCAGCACACTTTGAACAGGTGTGAGCGTCGTTCAATATGGGTTAACTTGAAGTAATGGCGACTCACATGATCTTGATCTCGTCTCCGCCAAATAGGTGCATGTTCTCGACGCTATCTCCCTAGATTTCGCATGCTCTCTTCCGAACAGACTATTGAATCTGGCTGAGGAACGAACGTTGATGTCATGGGCGAATTCTCCATGGCCTGTACGGTCGATCGGGTCACACCTCGCCATCCAAAATTTGTGTCAAAAAATCACCTACATTGTACAACAGGTCTGCATCACGGTTCAGAGCCTCCCGGACGTGTTCGCACCGATCCCTGGATCATTTTTTCCAGAACTTTTTCTTCGTCGCCTGCTTTCGGACGCGAATATTTTGTTTACTGACCGAGTGACTAAATTACATCAGCTATGCGTTAGCAACTCAGGCAAAACTCAGGGGCTCCTTGCTCTTGAGTCTCCCACTAGGTGACCTTTCGGCCGCTAAGGACAATCAAAAAATTTCAACGCTCGGCAATTGGTGTGAAGTTGAAAACTGGTGAGTTATCATTCAAACGAAGTAACTCTCCAAGAAATCGCTAATGCCAGGCATACTATAATGTCTCACTTGTATCTTTCGTTCTCAACTTGAAATATTGGACCTCTTCGTGTCAAAACTAGCTTCCTGACTGTGGCGACATTACACCTTCTTCCTCTCTCTGAAAACAGTGCATAAACCTCATGGAAAACATGGCCTTGGCCCGCGCGAATGACAAGTTGGATGCTCCAATTACGGTGCAGCACCTTCCATGCCATGATGTCAAACAAAATTCTCGCAATTTCGTATTTCGCCTTCCAAACGAGATACTTACGACCATATTTATCCAAAACGCTCGCGATTCTTATACTTCCTTCATCGACAACGTATATGACCCTTCCCTTCCACTTGCGCCTAGTTGGGTCAATGTTTCGCATGTCTGTCACTTCTGGCGGGATGTGGCCCTCAATTTCCCGGCTCTTTGGAACCACATCCCAATGATATCGCAGAGATGGACGCAAGAGCTATTAGCTAGGTCGAAGAAGTCCCCGTTCAAGATCTGCCTGAAGTGGCGTGACTTTGGGGATGGTCCATCCCGCGTGTTTCACATTGCGGAGCAGGCGATGAATCATTCAGAACGCATCCAGGAGTTCCGCCTTCACCTCAATCTCTTAGAGTTGGAAGAAGGCTTCATAACCTCATCGTATGGTCCACATCGTTTTGACCACTTTCCCAAATTTGTTTTCTCGCGTCCTCCGTTGCTGGAGCATTTGGAAATATCAATATTCGACCCCTATTCCGAATTACCAGAGGAGGCGCCTCTGATTATTTTTGAAGGGGACGTTCCCTCCCTCCGTACGCTGAGGTTGAAGGGGTGTCCGTTGCCTTTGCATCCACTCGAACTAGATGGCTTGACAACCCTCCGAGTGACCTCTGTTCCTCCCCACCTCTACTTGGACATGGTGCAGTTTCTCGCCGTGCTGCGTCGGATGCCACACCTCGTACATATCTGTCTCGAAGACGCCCTCCTTAGCGCCAATGACTTTCTATCAAGTGGAGAAGTCAATTGTACCCCAGAGATCAACCTATCTTGTCTCTCTGAACTTTGGATCAAGGCACCACTCTCGACGGTTATCGGATTTTTGTCTTGCGTAAACGTCCCAACGAGAGCAAGAGTCGGGCTGCAATGCGAACCTGAAGAGAACCGCGACCATACTTTAATGTATCATCTTCAGCTGTCACCTCTTCTCACGCAAAGAATCATCACATCCGATGACTCGAATCTGACATATCGCTCACTGGTCATCAATAGCACGTTCAGTGTCTCAAGTCGAGGCTCGTTGACGCTCCTTTTTAGTGAATCGGAACGTGAACAATGTGTTCTCTCTCAGAGTTCCACGACATGGGTCCATAGCATTCTTCTTTATGTCGAATTTTTCTACAAGGGCCCACTACTCCGCCGCACTCAAGACGATCAACGCATCTTGGGAGATATCTTTGGTACCATTCCCTTGAGAGATATTCGCAGTGTTCAAATCCTCAAAAATCTACATTCGGTGGAACTTTGGAGAAAGATGTCGAGGTGGCTTCCGAATCTACGGCACATCAAACTGGGTCAGACCTCCTTGCCCGAAATCACTTATCTTCTCAGTCTCCCTTCTCCTCATGACCCGGAAAACCGGAGTTGGGACGTTCGTGGAGATCAAAAATGGATATTTCTGCCGCAATTGGAGGAATCGGAGTTGTACCACCACTGCGAGTTGATGGTGCCAGACTGGGAATATGAAGCGAATCCCACTCTGCCCCCTCTACTCCAATCTCTGTGTGACGCCGTTTCGACTCGCAGAGAGACCCGATGTAGACTCATCGTCACCGCATGTCGTATCGACACTGTCAGAGGAAAGACAGTTCTGGACGTGTTAGGCCGGTGGGAAAATGATCAGTTCGAGGTCACCTCAAAATATGAATTTAGGGAGAGGTCAGGTAAGTGACTATAGTACTTCCTCGACATTATTTCGTTGCTAATAGGTACTGATATATAATAGGTAAGAGGATCCCCGTTTAGTTCTTGATCGTCCTCATTATCGTCAGATAGAGCAAAGGCTATCATGGCCCGATCAGGAGCACACCAAACCTGAGGATCGCACGGAAGTCGATGATGAAAGGTAGACCTCGTCGTAATTGTATCTTTGCATAGCAGAATGACCGGCGTCTACAGCATCCCGCATCGTCGGGCGTCGTTGGCGGGGGAGTGGACCGAGTGAGGTCGTTCGGGTCAGGGGTGAGCTGGATGTGCAGGGAATAGCGAGCGAAGCCGACCAGATCATCTTTCTCGAATGTTGTCACGTGTGGTCGACTTGGATTCAAAAATGCACAACTCAAGTATTTTCGGGCTCAGGCGCGATAATAGTGTGTGATAGGTGTGGATAGGGCACCCTGTGCTGTGACTGGAGTGTTGTGAGGCAGTCCTGAAGTACAGGCCTTCATAGGTGGGTCGGGCGCAGCCCAGCCCGAGCCTGGGATCTCGGACCGGCTGACCGGTGTTAGGTAACAGGACAACGCTGGATTGTGAACATTCCGACTGTATAGGAGTACAGAGAGACAATCTCAGGGGAGGATTCTACTACAGAAAAATGAAAACAGGGTGAAGGGGTGGGTCGAAAAGGTGAGACAGACAGGGAGACATTGGGGAGACAAGTGCGTCGGCGTCGAAGAGGCGGCGAGAGTCTTCGACGTCGGAACCCGAAAACCCACTTCCGGTGGACGTCGATCCCTGTCGCCGGAAGTTCCCGAAGTCCTAGCCCGAGCCTTACACCGTACTAATTTACAGAGTGCAACCCGGCACGAATGCTCTCATCGATGCCTTCAATGATCGATCTCGAACTCATGCAGTTCTACTTATCTCTTGATTATCCCTACGCCACTAGCCTCGGTGTTTCGGCGGCGAAGAAGCAGCTCTCTACGTTGATTCGGTAATAAGGTGCCTAGACTTTGAACTTCCAGGCTTTCGCACGTTATCTATCCTCGGGGTTTCATCCATACTAGCAGTAGTGCCTCAGGTGAGCCGTGTCCATGAAAAGAGACGTTGCTGCTGTATCCGACGCTGAAATCCATTATCAAAAAGTTATTTTGAACTTGAAACGATGCCTAGAACGACTTTACCGCCTTTCCCGAACAACGTCCGTACCCACCCGCTGTTGGTCATCGACTTTGACCTTCTCAAGGCCGGCGACCCCTCCGAGATTGACCGTCTCTGGCAGGCCGCGACATCCATCGGGTTCTGGTAGTAAGTAGCGAAACTACCCTGGACAGGTGCATGACGATGTCTTGATCATTGTTTTAATAGCCTCAAGAACCATGGCGCAGATAAGGAAGTCGACGGCATGTTCGACGTTGGCGCCGAGGTCATGATCCTCCCTCTCGAAGAGAAGATGAAGTTTGAGCAAACCAACGGAGGGCCGTGGTTTGGGTTCGTATATCGTCATCCATGTAACCTTGATCTCACGTCAAGTGCTGACCGGTGACCGACCGACCGACTCGTTTCAGATATAGGAAAGCAGGCACGTATGCGGTGGATGCTACCGCGTAAGTCCTATCGTCTGCTTCCGTTGTTTTTCTGACGCAGGGATTGGTTCTGAGTTAGTAAGGCAGACTCCGCAGAGTACTTTAGTGTCTCCAAGGACGATGCGCTCGCATTTCCGGAGGTCGTGCAGGCAACATACCCAGCTCCGTTAATGGCTGCGATTCCGACTGTCTTGCGCCCGTTCGTCCGCAAGTCGCTGGAAGTCAATAACACAATCATTCGCATCTTCAACGATAGGCTGGGTTTGCCAGAGGGCACGCTCGAGCGACTGCATTCAGATGAAGAGCTCAGCTTCAGCGCAGCTAACGTGATCAGGATGCAACCGACTTCCGAACAAGCGGTCGCAGACAAGCCGATGTTGGTCGCACACACTGACTTTGGTTCATTAGTGAGCCGAAATTGCCCTTGATCATGATACGGATACGTGATATCCATCGTCGGAATCTCGTCAGTCCTTTTTGCACAACAGGCTCGGCGGGTTGCAGGTCATGCCTCCTGGCCACACAGAGTGGTCCTATGTCAAGGTATGCTTTGTCTGAAGCAGAATTTTCCAGGAGATACTCACATGCGACGATAAATGCATAAAGCCTCTTCGCGGCCACGCGATCTGCAACATCGGCGACGCCCTCACCATCTTCAGTGGAGGTATCCTTCATTCCAACATTCATCGCGTGGTGCGGGCACCCGGTGATCAAGGCGAGCTAGACCGTTTTTTTATCGTGTTCTTCAATCGTCCAGGCAACTCGAGGTTGCTTCACCCGCTCTTAGAAGACAGTCCTTTGATCGCGGATGCTGTCCAAAAACACCCTGATCATAACTTTAATACGGGCCAGACTGCGGAGGAGTGGTTCACTGGACACGTCAAGTACCTGAAAATCAAGAATTGGAAGGTCAGTACATCGAGAAACTACAGTGTCGTGCGCGTCCCGGGCCTGACATGGTTGGTGATCGTCAGGGACCTGAGACGTGGAAGGCGTCCTGCGTAGTTACGGAGCACACCCTCATAACATGATTGATGTGAACTGAAACTTGAAATTATGACTTGCACGTAATCTGTATTTCTAGTGACTCTGAATGTGCCCATTGTCTGCTTACCAGCGCGAAAAACAAGTGAATCGATCGACCCGAGCGATATTCTCTACGCGTTAGGCTCTAGATACGCACGAGAAAACTTGAATGCCTTCCAGGGAGTCTCTGGGAACTGGAGCGATCCTGGTTCGCGTCTGCGCCCGTCCAAAAACTGTGTCTCATAAACCACTGGGAGCGCGAACAGTATCTCGAAAGCTATTTCGACACGCCATTCGCACGCGCTTGACCAGGATGAGCCCATTCTACCCTCGGGTGAAAAATCGGACAAGCCTCCTGGGGAGCTCATCCTTGTGACTGCGAATAACCCGAGTCGCTCGCCCGACACACCAACGTCCCCGAGAGTGAAGACATGAAGCTCCAGTCGTTCGACGCCGCACACTGCAACGGAACTTGTAGCTTCCTCTTACCCGTCCGAATCGGTGAAAAGGAATCCAAGGCGGGGGTTCACTTCATGCAACTCGTGATGGTATGGAAAAGCGGAGTAAGTACTCCGTGTGGCCGTTCTCGCGCATTACGATACGAACGTGCTTGGCCAGAAGGCTCTCCCGATTCATGCCAGTGGCTGGTCGTCAACCTGAAAATTTTCTCAAAGTGGGTCATTACCGGTTTACCACCGAGGAGCATCGTCGTGTCGCTGGATTTTATACGTCAGGACCGTCACACGGGGTCGCGAAAACTCGAACTGGACAACATGAGGACGCTCCTTTCATCGCTGAAAGGGCAAGAGTCAATCCCAAAATTATGTCCTGTCTGGAATTCAAGTTCGCTTGACTACGATATTTCCTGCCAGAGACGGCATTATCTATCTCATTCAACTCGCAATTGCTGAAGGTGGCAGAGTCAGACACTTCGGAACATCTCGTACACCTCTCGTCCAATATTTTCGACATAGATGCAGTTGCTGATTTCGATCCGATGACTGGTCCGGGATACAGATACATTCCTCTCCTCACCGATGCTTCCCACCTGTCCCAGGCAGACGTCAACGTCCTCGTCCTCAATTAGATCCATCACCCGCTCTCCCCCCTGACGCACCAGCACAGCCGAGTCTAAACCTGTACTACCCGCGCACTCTCTACGACGTCGCGGACCAGCTCTCCGGACAACACCAGTCCGTTCGTGGATGTGCGCTGGAGGATGAAGACCGTGCCCGTGCAGAACTTGGCGTGGGGCGCGGCCTCACTCGTGAGCACGCTTCATGCTCTCTTCCAGGACGACGAGCACGACCGTCACCAGGCCGCTACGGAGCACCGCTTGAGGCACGTATCGCTCGCGACGGACTCTTGATCTCGGTCTGGGTTTTGACTTGTTCCTGGGTCGCGAGGCAGACCAGCGGACTGCCCATACCAATCTCATCAACACTGATTTTAGTATCACTAATCACAATACCATTTCTGCCAAGGCACCCACAGCCCGCGTAATCCGACACCGCGATGATCGCACAACGAGCAAACCGAGCACGTCTCCTGCTGACGCACTCTCCTCCGAACACGACGAGGTGATCGAGATGCTCGTCCAGGCGCGTGACCTCCAGTCGAGGGAAGCCTCGAGTTATGGATGCTGCTAACAGACGCTGTGGAGCAGTTGCATTGGGTATCCATACGCCAAAGGTAGGTTAGATCTCGACGCAGATTACAATGACGACAGAGCGAAGTCGTTGTTGAGCGATCCCGGGGTGCTAGAGATCCAGTGATTGTGCAGTTCAGGATGTTTGTCAGTGGTTCCAAGGGCTGCAGCCGCAAGACTAGGTTCGTGTCATTTACTCTCTTTCGTTGGAGAGTCCTCTCCCGACGTACGATCCTGTTGTCTAGTTCTTTCTCAAAACAAATGATAGAAGCACGCCGAGCCGAGAGATATTCAAAGCGGAGCAAGGCAAGGGCGCTATTTGCAGTGTAGTCGAATATTTTAAGCAATGGTGATACAAGACTCAATCGTCCTTCCTCTCGCCGGCCAGTCCGGGGCACGCGCAGACAATAGCATATAGCATTATGAGCATAGAATAGACAATATACGACATGCTCGTACACACCTCTTTCAATTCATCTATGTACATTTCTCTGGTAGCCTTCTTGGTTTCCAAGTCGGGTAAGCAGCAGCGCCTTCTCCAGTGCCAGGGCGAACTGCAGCCGGGCGCGGGAAGCAAAGGTGGCAGGGACGATCTCATTGATGAGGTGGAAACATATTAGATGCACATAACCGAGAAAAAATGGTTTGTTCAATGTAAGCAAGCACCAGCCTTGATGAATTCGACGACGACACTGCTGCCACGAGAACTGGGTCTATGATGAACCCCTTGGAGGTCAAGCCCGTTGAAGTTTTCTGTTGTGTATGTCGGTGCCATAAGTATCTTGAAATCGTGTGCATGCGTCTGGGACTCAGGGCATCATGATGATGGGTGTGCGACCAAAAAAAAGATGATCAGGTCAGCTCAAAGCCTTACATAAATGGGTCAACGACTCAAATGACGATCACGTTCGTCCATGCTAGTACCCATAATATCACTGGCACACTGTGATTGAGGCGAGGCAGCGGATTTGGTGCACAATCTCGTGACATCCATGCCCATTCCTCATGCCTCCAGGATGAAGCGCTTACTGGTCCGAGTCTCAATTCGCTCTTTCCCTACGTCTCTCAAAACTGCACACCTCAGTGGACTCTCCGGTCGTACTTTGTCTACATGTCTGCCTTGCAAGTGGGTTCCCCTACTCCCGGCCCTCTTTTGCGAGTTGAGGGTGCGTTATTTTATTTCATCCGAATTTACGGACTACATCTCAGTTCTCTTGTTCCTTCAGCCGTTACTATTGCCGCAGAATCGGACAAAGGAACCAAACACCTGACATCTGGAAAGCTACGCGTCAGCACCCGACGGTACAAGCTACTTTGTGGCGAGCATGGGACTTTGCGTCAGGACTTTCCTGACCCACTGTATGTCGTCCCTCTACCCTTTTCAAGCCAGAGAATTCATTCTCTAGCATACTCTCTTCAGAGGTTCAGGCCTCACTACACTTCAAGGAGTCATGGTTTAGTCGGAAAAAAACGCGGAGATTAGATGTTCAACGTCTGTTCGCGAGTGCTCAAGGATCTCAATCCCCAGGTAATTTCAGACCCTCGTCAACATCGTCGATTCTCACCAAAGTTATCGTCGGCAAGATTTGTCACTTGTCCAAGATGGAATTCGAGTCACATTCAGCTGCCAAGCCGCTGAATCCATCCATGTTCCTCCTGCGCCCGTCTCTATTGATCCAGATTCGAGTACGGAAACGCTAGTTCCCACAACCAAGACTATTCTCGATGGTTGTTCTCGGTATGCCCACCACGTTCATCCTGCCAATCTTAACGCCGACGACGATTCGATTGTAGATTTCGCATCTTGGTTATAGGAAAGGTACATGTTTATCCACTCTCCCTACCATATTCTCAGCCTTCGTTAGAGTGGTGTAGGGAAGTCAAGTCTGATCAACACCGCCTTCGGAATCAAAGAAGCGGTAGAGTTCACTGTTCGTTTACATCTCCGTGTGCTCACGAACCCCTCACAGCGTGCAGAGGATTCTAAGCCTGGAAAAGCAATGGTCGACACAGGGCTCACGTCGCCTGAAAACAAACGCTTCATCCTTCATGACTCCGAGGGCTTCGAGCCGGGAGAAAAGGGAAAGTACGACACCGTTAAGAACTTCATCGAAAGCAGGCGGACTGCTGGACCCGAGGATCAACTCCATGCTATCTGGTGAGCTGTTGTTGTCATATGATCCGATCACATCCTTATAGGTTCTGTATTCCGACACCCCGTGAGGGGGATCGGCTACTGGAAGCAGCTGCGGAGGATTTCTTTCGCTCCAAGCAACGTACAATTGGTATCAGTAAGTATCGCATTCAATTCTCCCTGGCCTTTGTTCAAGTTTGCCATAGTACCGTTGATTGTGGTATTCACAAAGTTTGACGAATGCGTGGATGAGTTGACACTGAATTCGTCCTCTCCTGCGACGAAGGATCAAATTACCCAGGAAGCCCTTTTGGAGGCACAACGAGGACATGATGAAATTGCTAAGATCGCGGGGGAAACTGAACCCCTCCCATATGCGGTCGTGTCTGGTATGTCGTGTCGGGTTCCTCAATTTGTCTCAAGCTACAATCACATTTGATAGCCAATCCGGAGTATCGATACACGCTAGCAAAACTAATTGAGCTGACCAACCGGGAGGTCGGGATATCTAACACCCCTGAAGTGCAGGTAGTTAGTCAGATGGCTCAGCGCATTGACCCTGGTCTTAAAATCCGCGGGTCCATTACGTAAGTAATATCTCAGAGCGCTCGGATTCATGTTCTCATACTTGGACAGCGTTGGGAAGAAAAGTTCGGCCTCTCTATCAGAACAGCAAACAAATGTAAATGTTGACCCTTGATTTTATTAGGATACTGGAATGCGCTTTGGAGTAGCCCAGACTTCAAGGGATACACAATATGGGATTGTCTTTCTGTAGTTCATTCTGACATCGTGGCCGTGTGGAATTTCAACGATCCCGCCTACGTATGTGATGCTTATAGCCTCACTGTTGTTTAAATGAAGATGTGTTGGTAGCGCTTGCTCGACAAAGAGTTCAAGGAACTTATTGTCAATTTGGTCCTGGAAATGGAACCATCTGGTGTCACGGATCCCAACAGAGTCTTGTCAGTATTTCTCTCAGATCACACTGGCCATACTCACGGGCATTCTCTGTCAGCGTCTCCTTGGGGAACTTCCTCAAACCTTCCATTTCTTCATCTATACCAGCGGTCCAGAATCCTTTGACTCCAGTTATGTTCCCCGTCGCTGTGGGTGCAACCGCCGTTGCAGGCATCGCTGCTGCCGCCGTATGGCTCCATGCCGTATATCAGCACGGGTATGTCAGTTCTCGTCTTGTTCGGGCCCTCGAGTTGACTCCCGGCATACTTGTCAGGAAAACCGTGCGGCAAAGATTCATGGCATTCATTGTCGACTTGACTCACGTCATGAAGACACTCTTTATCCTTACGGTCCCTCACCACCACAAACTCACTCGCCGTGCCATCAAGTCTGCCTATAGCATTTACCATAAGTCTGTGGTGAAAGCTAATGTGCATGCTCGCATCCCGGAATGTGATGCTGACGGAAAGGGTGGGGCACTGGAGATGATTGAATCCCTGATCATACCCGAGGGCAGCGGCAATCAGTATGTAGAAGACTACTATGCTGATGTGCACAATCGCGCGACGGTGGCACAGAATTTGGACCAGGAGGAGGATTGGTGATTGTTTCTCCACTGAGATAGCTGTGTGATGATTGTCGCTGTCTTTTTTTTTGCTTATATATATGTGACTGGCTTTCCTGGCTCATTGATGGGGTCATTTTGACAGTCTTGTGTTCTGTTACATACGTCGCTTGGATATGAGAATTCTGCAATCGGGAGGGTCTTTTGAGTCAGTAAGTCAGTAAGTTACAGTAGAGTCCCTCTAACCCATAGCCCTCAACCCTTGGCATGTGTGGTTTCATTAGAACTAGACATAGAAGTCCTCACATGTTCAGTGGTATGAGTGAGGGACAGGAATGTCAGACTGAACAACTTACATATGAATCTGCATTGAAATATATGTCAATTGGTCAAATTGAATACCAACATAGTTCTGTCTGGTATCTAGTTCTACATCAAAACTTTGTTTCACATATTGTTGAACTCAATCAAGATTGATATGGTGAAGCAAGGTCTTCGAGATGGTTGCTCATGAAATCAATATCTATGTAAGTCTATCAAGTACAGGATTTAAGAAAACATCAGAGAAATACTTGGGCTTTAATGAGACTTGTTGTACCCTCTTTCAAAACAATTCTAGGCTATTTTTTTTTTGGACTTGAGTCTATGAAATATCTTTGAAATTTTGTTACCCTTTGTTGGCTCAGCTTCTGATGTTTCATGTTCCATTTGTAAACCACCATGATGTCTAGTGTCTGCCAATGAAACTTTGGAAATGCATGTGGATTTTTTAAGAAAATGGAAACTAGTGTTACATTCTCTTCATTTTCGACTTTTCGAGGTCACGTGATCCGCTTAGTCAGCAACATGTGACTGCTTACATAAGCTTTATCTTCGTCTTTCACTTTCACCTTTTTTAAGTCACGTAACCTGCTTAGACATCAGTCATGTGATATATCTTGGTAGCGCTCGGTGGACACTTACCTTATTAGTTAGCATTGCTTATCCGGACCAGCCCTAAGCTGGCCCGTGTGCACCTGTCAGTAGTATAAATACTTGAATGCAACAACCGAACAAGCCAGTCTTGTTCTGGTTGGATTTCCTCTAACCTATACTTGTCCCCTCCATTCCTCTTGTCTAGGGATGAGCGTGGGTATACCCCTGACGGGTTAACCCGTGGGTTCTTGGTGTCACGAGGGACCAAAATAATTGTATTTAAAGACTCCCTAGTACTACCAAATGATACTAAATGGTTATCCGGTCCCAACTGTTTTCCAATCCCTGCTCCTCGTTGACCTCTGGCAGCTCGAAGTAGCCTTGAGGTCATCTGCTCTTACCAGACTCAACAGGCTCCAAGAGCTGAGACACACGAGGGCACGTGTGGACTGTGCTGACAGTCTCGAGCACACGTGGCTAAGGATTAGACGATCCTGGCTGAACAGCCTTTCAACATCTACGGATGTTGCTAATACAAACAGGCAAAATGGTTAGAGATTACATACCAGGAAAGATTAAAAATTAGAAAATACATACCGGGGATACTCAAATAGTCTAATGCCATCCGCGAGAGACGCGGATATGTGACGCGGTGCTCGTACCACCACATTATAGGGTCAGTAACGTGCTCGGCATCTGCCATTAAATACCTATCAAGTTCTCCACACAGATCCGTGGGTTTTGGAGGCGCCAGGGAGGACATGCTGTTGAACATATTATCGTGCTAAACATTACTACATGTTAGTACCGTAGTATGCGTCTGAATAGATTTGAATGATCCTGACCGTGGGTGACTCGATTAGCTCGAGATCGGAGCTGTGGTCCTCTTCTGCACTGTATTTGATCTTGAAACGGTCACGGACGAGTTGCTCCGCCATCTGAATCCAATCTTCTTGCCATTTTGCGAGTCGGAAGTAGTTCAATTTGTGCTGAGGATGTAATACTAATGTACCATCAATGAGACAATGATTAAACGGGGGATTGACACTCACCCATTGCAATTCGATAGACCTCCGAGCTATCCATCAACGAGTAGTAATGGTTCAGTGTGCGCTTTGCCATGGCAACACCTGCATGGATAGGAGGAGAGAGTGAGTTGTCACTAGCATACTTGCGTAGTTGTTCGTCCACAAGATCCATGGCCGGGATCACCATTGCAAGGTTGGGTGTTGACCTTGAAAAAAAGTTGGTCGCGTCTTTGAGAACCTATGTAGTTTCGTTAGAATTGTTAACGTGACAAGGCCGCACTACCACCGCCGGCAGTCCGCCCCGACACAATTGCCACGCACCTTGAGCACTTTGCATAAGTCATTCAGCATCTCCCACTCCTCCTCAACTAGCTCACACTGCCTTAAACCCATCTCCTTCTTCTGCGTTATTATCTCGACCACTTCTTTATGCTTCAAAGTGTATTGAAGCATATTGAAGGTCGAGTTCCACCTCGTAGCAACGTCCCGCAGCATGTTCGTCACTGCAAGGTTCAAGCTTTCAAGAATTCGTCGCCACTTGGGCAGCAACTTGGTAGTGGAGTTAATGATTTTGAAGCTCAGTTTGCGTATCTGTGGATCGATATTGGTCACAGGAGGTGCATTGCAAAAATTCCCTTACCTTGGCCAATGCTAACTGCACCGGCCGAATGGATTTTTGTAATTCCTTTCGCTCGTCTCGAGTTAGTCTCTCCACCTCGTCCTCCAATCCCTCAACGTTGTCATCGTTTGAGTCGTCACTCCCCGGGCTGTCCTTGTCGCCGCTGTGCGTCTCTTCATCCTTGTCCTCAACTTGGCTCAAGTCACGGATCTCCTGGGCCAATTGCTGTTCATCAGCAGACAACAGGTCATCACTCTTGTCGAACAGAAACCCCTTGCGCACTTCAAATGCACGCAACAACAATTTGGCGACCAGGTTCGTTGTATGGAGAAAACATTGTGCATGTGCCACTTCCCCGTCATACCCGTCTAACTCAAATTCAAGCTCGCATATCATGACGAGATTGTTGGCGGCATTGTCACAGGTGATGCACAGTACCTTGGGCACTGTGAGTATTCTATTCCCCTTGAATGTGTGACTCTAACCTTGTCAGCGACGCCAAACAACTCCAGGACGTCGTGTAATGTCTTGGCCAGGGTCACGCCAGTGTGGGACTAGCATCCCGTCAAACGCTGATCCGATTTAGTGAGTAACATCCTTCGTACCTTGCTCACTTGAACTAAATCCAACAGCATCATGAGCCCCTGCCCTTTTTTCTCCAGGTGTATACAGATCGCCACAAATGCCCGATGGTTCGGCGAAGTCCATGCGTCGGTGGTGACGCTTAGCCTGCCGTCGTACTCCTGGTAGGCCATCTTTACTAACTTCTATGTTTCGAGCATGAAGATTAACTTACTCGTAG